>JAMPIV010002877.1:0-212500 GCA_024509875.1 Oreohelix idahoensis
TAAATAAAAAAATTTGCATAAATATTTGGCATCTGTAAGGATAAATATTTGGAGAAAAAATATTTATTTTTGACAACTTGAAGAAATATTTGACAGAGTGGAAGAAAATATTTTGACACCGGTAATTAAATATTTTGACAAGTAGTAGAAATATTTTTGACACGTTGGTAGGACATGTTTTGCAAGTGGAAGAAATATTTTGCCAACGGTAAGAAATATTTACCAAGGGAAAGAAATATTTTGACAACGGTAAAAATATTTTGACAACGGTAAGAAAATATTTGACAAGTGGAAGAAATATTTCTACAATTGGAAGAAACTTTTTTTGCCAAGTGGAAGAAATATTTTGACAACGGTAAGAAATATTTTGACAACGGTAAGAAATATTTTGACAATGGTAAGAAAATATTTGACAAGTGGAAGAAATATTTTTCGAAGTGGAAGAAATATTTTGACAACGGTAAGAAATATTTTGACAACGGTAAGAAAATATTTGACAAGTGGAAGAAATATTTTGATAAGTGGAAGATGTTTTTTTGTCAAGTGGCAGAAGTATTTTGACAACGGTAAGAAATATTTTCCAAGTGGACGAAATTTTAACAACAGGAAAAGATATTTAATGAAAAAAAATTTATTGAAAAGTTTGGAAATCTGCAAGAAATATTTAAAGAAATATTTAAAGAAGTATTTGACAGCTGATCTATTTACCTACAGGTTGGAACCTTTGAGCAGGCCTGGGAGAAAATTTTGGGGCCATCTTTGCTGATTGGAAGAAAAGCTTTTACTAAAGTTTTGAAATTTGTAGGACAAACAAAAAAAAGGAGATAACCGTTTGATAACTGGAACAAATACTTAGTTATAATTATTTAATGTACTACATTTCCGTGGACGCCTACTGTTTGAACCGCTTGGGAGCCAATATAAAACCTATCACCAGATATCGCTCGTGTGAAAAAAATGAAACCTTAAGTCACGGGGGTTCGAACACACGAACGAAAAAATGTTTCTTTTATAAATTTCTAATATTGATCGGTTGTGTTTTGAACTTGTGACGTGAACAGAAATCAGCAGCAGGGTTAGTCTTACAAAGGTAAAATATTAGTCTTACAAAGGCAAATCCCGTTGCAGATAGGCTTTTATTTTTTTTTTCGTCTACCAATAGCCAAAACTCTGCCTGCTCGATTTTTTATTACGCTTTTCTGGATAGCTATATTTAGCTCTGACGTCATCCTCTATCGATCTGGTTTCATAACTAGTAAGGGTAAGCTGGCGTTTGCCAGTCAGAAATCCCGCTCATTTTAAAAAATGTCGACGTCACGAGCGTCAATATAGAAGCTTTTTCATGCGTGAGCACGCGCGTGAACAAACTTAAAATTTTAATCAAAATGTGCTAGTTTTGTAGGTGGCCTAGTCAGCTTTTAACTATTTATATCTAAACATAATTTAAAATTTATATATTACAAAAATATAGTAATAACTTCTCTTGTGTTAATTTAGCATTAGGCATAGATAGAGCTTAAATACTACTTGTAAGTCATCAGTGATAGGTATAAAATAAAGATAAGAGGAATTAGACAATATTTAACAAGAGTAAAGACAACTCGTATACAACCATATATTGGTAGCACAATAAGACCAAATAAGTCCAACAGAATGCTAACCAGATTGCAGTCAGGGGCGGGAAAAGTTTGGAGCAAAACAACAGACAAACATACTAAGGAAGGAACATAAAAAACGACCAGAAAATGAAAGGAGCAAAAGCCCCGGTCTAAAGGCCACAGAAATTAAGTACAAACTTAAAAACCAGCAAGGACAAAATAACAGTGACCTCTGAAATAAATAAAAATAGGGAATCAAACAAAAAAAGCAACGAGAAAAACCTATATGCTACGGAATTTTATAAACGCTCAACAATTTCGTCGCGAGCGCTGACCATCGATCGCGTTTCTTTCTAGTGAGGGTAAAAGCACGTGTGTTTTGAGTTTTATTAAAATGGCTGAAAATGGCCTCGATATTGTTCCGATTGCAACCTGCAACACTAAGGGAGTATCTAGTTGCCGCCATAATCTAGTCTGCCTGTGACATATATCTCTACGGTTGTGTTCAATAAAACTGTCTATTTGGCCTTGTCCAACCTGGAAATGACAGTATATTTCATGTTGGAGACTACGGCTGTGTGCGGGTCATTTACATAACACTAACTGGACATTGGGGTGAGTAGATTTATTACTCATGATATAATATAAATAATAAAGAACACTACCACGTGACACAGCGCCCGTCTCAATATGTAGTTACATTCACCCAACAACGCGAATTCCAGGTCATATTTTTACATCAAAAGCATAGTTGCCTCCAACGCCACTTCACCTCTCATCGTCTTATATTCTCATCACTAGCTACATACACACAACACAACACGAAACCAAAATCATCCCCACCACACACCGATCATTAGTCATCTTCCTCTATAAAAAGGTATCCCTTTTTTATTTTTTATTTTCCTCTTTATTCTATAGCGGGTAGGAAAAAGGGAATTCACTTATAAAAATTCCTTCTTCTCAAGTCAAGTAGCAACATAGTTGCATGAAGGTTTTGGAACAAATCGGTTGTTATATTCATGTAAAAGGGTAAAAGCACAACTCCTTCCAAGAAAAATGTTAAAGCTACTTCTAAATCAGCTTGTTGTTTGTAACAAGACTACAACAAATCCACATATATAATAACGTTCTAATGAGATAACTTTTGGACAGTGTACCTATACCTAAACTTTCATGAAATACACACAAATCTCTTGTTATTGCTTAAGAAAACACTACCTCCACAATAATTGGTCAATCTGCACAAGTCTGCGGTATGACCTCTTTAAAAGTGACAGTGAAAAATCAACATATAATCGCTCCTGTAAAGTTTTTATTTATTTATTTATTTTTTTGACGTGTGAAGTTATGCGCGCATGCGCATACGCCCTCGGTGATCTGATAAATATACATCTAGCGTTTATACAGCGTCGAGATGGCCCTAAATATTATAGAAATAATGGCTTAACAAAACTGTTTAAAACACTACAGATAACCAATAGTGATTTTACACTGTGAAAAGGACTATCAAACCAAGAAAGCTAACACCAATTAGTTGTAATTCACACCAATACCTGCACACAAACCACCAGACAAACACATTTTTTTTGAGGTTCTCATTACACAACAAACGCGGGCAGAAAAAAATGTACTAATGGTCTCATTAAACATCACAATAAGCTAGTCTTTTATCTGTACTCGCCAACACAAGGCCGACTAATACACAACACAACCACCCAAAAACCCAAACCCACCACTTACACTACACCACACAACAATTACAATACCTACACACAAAATTACCAGACAAGAACAAAACCAATACAACCTATACCCCACCGCTTTTACATTGTCTTACTCCAGCGCTACACCTCAACACATCTATGCGTCATCACCCCAACTAGTCAAAATCAATAACCCCCCACACTCTCACTTAAAAAAGCCCTTAGTAACCTACTAGCCCGCCATTATCGATTTTTTACATTTTCCGCCATTATTGATTTTTTATATTTTTATATATATTGTATGTATATATGTATAAACAAACACACCAACACACAATACAACAACACATAATAATTAAAATACCTACACAAAAAAATGGTATAGTCAAGTCTCTAACACTTCATTCCCACCTCTAGGCGCTGGCCCTAGTATAGTGACACGTCTCTTTCACTCCCACCTCTAGCTGCTGGACCTGTTATAGCCAAGTCTCTAACACTTCACTCCCACCTCTCGCTGCTGTCCCTGGTATAGTCTCTAACACCTCTCTCACACCTCTCGACGCTGGTCCTAGTCAAGCCTCTAACACTTCACTCCCACCTCTCGATGCTGATCCTAGTATTATGACGTCTCTAACACTTCACTCCCACCTCTCAATGCTGGCACACTCGCCTGCTACATCCCAAAATGTACACACCCATGCGTCGTCACCCGCGCCAGCACAAAAAGACTCCACTCGCTTCAAAAACCCCCTTAGTAACCTACTAACCAACCATTATCGATTTTTTTATATTTTCCGTCATTATCGATTTTTTATATTTTTTATATATTGTACGAGTATGTATATTTCCAGCTTCTTCTCCAAAGTTATCTGCTTCAGGTTGTTATCCAACTCTTTTGCCAAGGCTTCGTCCAGCTGTTCCCAAAGCCCTTTTGCACTGGCAGGTGGAAACTTGATTGCATCTCTCTTCCCGTCCAAGAAGTGTGTGAGATCATCATCAGGCAGATCAACTTGAATGTACTCAGCACTGTGGATTGACTCCTGGCTGCGTTCTCCTAACGTCTTATCCGTCAAGACAGAGCGCTGTTGATCTCGCCCTGATGAACTCCCACACCCCTTTTTCGTTCTGTGGATTTTCATTCCTCTCTAGAGTAGAGATGAACTATAAAGCAGAAGTTAATTTCATGCAGAACCACCACCACCAGCATTATCAAAATCGTCGTTTTCACCAGCATCATTATTATCAGTATCATCATCATTATCGTAGCATCATCATCATCATTGCAGTTATCATCATCACCATGACCACCATTACCATCATCACCGTCATCGCCATCACCATCATTATTATTATCATCATCATCATTATCGTACCATCATAAAAATAATCACCATCACCGTCGTTATTATCATCATCACCATCATCATCACCACCATCATCACCATCATCATCATCACCATCACAATCATCATCGTCATTGCCATAATTATTATTATCATCATCATATTATTATCGTACCATCATAAAAATCATCACCATCATCATCACCGTCGTCCTCATCATCATCATCATCTTAACCATCATCATCGTCATCGCCATTAGTATTATTATCATCATCATTATCGTACCATCATAAAAATCATCACCATCACCATCACGACCATCTTCATCATCACCACCACCATCATCGCCTTCCTCACCATTACCACCATTATTATCATCATCATCACCTTCATTACTATCATCATCAACATTACCACCATGATCATTACCATTAACACCATCATTGCCATCATTATCATCAACATTACCACCATCATCAGCATTAGCGCCCTCATCACCATCATTACCATCATCATCATCACACTTTGACCACCATCACCATCGTCACTATCAGCACCATCATCACCACCACCATAATCACTACCACCATCATCATCCTGATAATCATCATCAGCATCACCACCGTCATCAGCGTCATTATCACCACCATCATCATCATTATCACTATCACCATCATTATAACCATCACCATCATTGCCAACATCATCACCATCATCATCACCATTATCATAATCACTATCACGATCATCACTATCCAGACGCAATTTCCTAGTTATTACCCAGAAGGATATTGGTGAATTTTCATCCTATTCCCTGAGTTACATTGTGTGATCGGGAATTTCATTCTTCTGAGAGGGTGGAGCGCATGAAAATGGGTCTGTTAGTTTGCGGGAAACAAATGTACTGAGGCATTTGTTTCTTTCTAATTTGTCACAGTTTGTAGTACGAGACATCAGACTTAAATACTAAAGTTCCTACGCCACTAGTGTGAGAGAAGAGTATCACCACCAACCACCCACAGTGGACGAATTATGTGGAGAAGTGTACTCATCACCAAAATGAAGTGACGGAAACCACAGCTGCAGGACTCATCTGGAGCTAAGTGTTATATAACAGGCTACAGCAAAAATACGGACATTATTATTAACGCCCTACCAAAACCTCATTGAGGAAACCTTAATTTTAATTTTCACCCAATTTTCCATATTTATTTTCCCATGTTA
Organism: Oreohelix idahoensis; assembly: GCA_024509875.1. Lineage (NCBI taxonomy): Eukaryota > Metazoa > Mollusca > Gastropoda > Stylommatophora > Oreohelicidae > Oreohelix > Oreohelix idahoensis. The sequence goes on from JAMPIV010002877.1 coordinate 5,872, forward strand.
AAGACTAATTGACTATTAAATGTGTTGTATGTTATTTTAAACTGAACAATAATAGTTTATTCAGTTTATATGTACGACAGCAAACGTATGAGCCAGTTTATTCTTGATAAATACATATGTATAAATATAGAGCCATTACTTATAAGAGGGCATTCGTTGGACTACTCCAACTGGGGGCTTGACGGGCCAGAACCATTGCATTACCCCTTCACAAAAGGCGACGGACCAGATAATAAGTTAGCAAATTTGCTCAGCCCTTAAGCAGCGTTTGTTCTTGACTTCTGGGAATATCTTGTGAAGGCTCCTCTACGTTAGAAGCGCCATTCATCTTCTATCTACATCTTTGCCAAGAGTAATCTTGCGCGAAGATAGATACCTTGGACGACCTACTTTTAGATACGCTTGCGTTGTGACCATTACTGGACTACTACTGCAAAGCAAGGGGAGGCAATCCCTTGACAATCATTATCACCATCACCATCATATCATCACCGCCATCATCTCCACCACCATCATCATAACTATCACCATCATTGCCAACACCACCACCATTATCATCACCATTATCGTCTTCACTATCACGATCATCATCGTCATCCCCATCATTATTGCCATCATCATCACCAACATCATCATTATCACCATCACCATCATATCATCACCGCCATCATCTCCACCACCATCATCATCAATACCTTCTACTTCAGTGTTAGAGCGCAGATCTTTAACAAAGACATGTCAGGCTCTACTGTTTTTTTTCCTTCCGCTCAAGTTCTTTTCAGGTCTAACACCTGTACAGCCCACGTGGAGTGATGCCTCTGCTGGATATGAAATAGGAAATCTTAAACCACCTCTATTTGCTTAAAAAAATGTAGCTTTATAACTATGTACTGCCCTGCGGAATTCTCTTTGATTGGGTCATACCTATAATCATACACTACCACACAAGATTGACAGGTCAGAACGTTATAGTGGCGAGGAACACATCGTCTCGGCTTCACTGTCTGGTCTTTCACTAGAGTTTGGTTTTGTTTTGTTTTAAGGACTATCTTCATAGCACACGGACTACTCCATAAGTGCTCCGATCTCCTCCCTTAGATCACACAAGGAGGATCTCAGCACAGTGCACGATCTCCGTAGCACCGGCGAGAATCCCTATGTGCGTATATAGGAATCACACATTCTATAAATATTTTTGCGGTGTCACTAGAGTTATTTGTGTCAAGCGTTCGATTGTTGTTGCCCTACAAGACGCCACCAGGCGTAATGGCCACTGACTGCTTTGATGGTCGGCGGCTAAGGATCAAAGAAGAAGAGAAGAAGTTCGATTGGCTAAGTATTAAATCCTTTGTCTCTAGCGGCAAAGTTACCGTGTTCCGCTGATAGCATCACTCCAGTCTTCCTAGCTTTTAATGGGCTCCTGACTCTGATCTTGAGTTAGGAAAGGCGAAGGTAGCGAGAAAGGGAACTGGTCGCCCAACCTCAAAAAGGTGGACTTAGTATAGTGTAGTCTCTAACACTTCACTCCGCCATGGCAGTACCTGCTTTAAAACTACATTTACCTTGTTATTTCTGTCAAACCAGGTCAAGTAAAATTTCGTACCTCCAGGCGAAGGCGAACATGTTTCTCCACAGATCTCTACTATTGATGCCCTCAATCAGTTTTATTGATGATCAACTCTCATACTGTAATGTGGGACCAAAGACGCATCAAAAGTTAGGAATGCAGTAAGCGACCCATAGCTTGACTGCTAGCGTCAGGGTCAGCGAACCAGAGCTGACCAAGACCCTACTCCACCTCCACGTGGTGGTCCTGGAAATATGCTGCATCACTACAGTTTGGCTGAGGAGTAGGGATCGAAGAGAGAAGGCAAACCCGGTCCCAAAAAATGCCGTGCGGAAGTCGGATGTGTCGGGCCGAAAGGCGCAAATACCGCAGCTTCGCTGTAAACGGACACAACGCAACCAACGTCCTTTTCAGGACTGTCGTGAAATATTCTAATCCACATATATAAATTATCAAGTAAATATAAAGCCTAATAAATACATATAATAAAGAAAGGAAGAAGAATGGTAAAGAACAGTGCTGTCACAATGACAGTACTCGAAATCCCCTTTGTTTTATGCTTCGTCTGCAAATTGGAACGTTTCCACGTTAAATATAAGCCACTGCATAAATACAAGCGTTTCCACAACACATTAAAACGGGTATTGCATTTCTGAGAAAAACATTGGGAGGCACACTGCGTAATGACCTAAATTAATCCTAACATTAATTATACTGCGTTACCAAAACGAACGAACAGATGGACTCAAATAGAAAGAGAGAGGGAGGGCTGAAAATCAGGAACGCATGCAACACGCGTCGCGCGATACTCAATTACTACTATCACGCGTGTAAGGCCACATGCACTAACTTTATTTCAAATCGACAGTGATAAAATTCACTACCCTTCCCAGAGTTAGGTTTTAAAAAACCTGGAAAACTCTTATTAGTAAAGATGACAATAGATGGGTTTAAGTTTGAAAACATTACAGTACCCAGACAGCACATCTTCGAAACAGGAGGTAGAAGAAATTGCATATTTTGAACGCAGCCACTTAGCTCTTTTAAATTTGTATATTTGGGTTCCTTAGGGCTTGCTGACAAAGAATATGTAAAACGTTACGCAAATAGTCTAGGAATTAACAAGTTATAGCCAAAATAAAATGATGGTGCTGTCAGGGACAACACCACCAAAATCAGAATCGCTCAGTGGTAGATTTATTTTAACCCACCATTGTACGGGAAATGGGCCACAAGTTACATTTGAACTGATTGGCTGGAATGATATGTAAGGCTAAACACGATTAGTCGGACTATAAATGCTATCTTGGATGTTAGGGGAGGACTAGGAAGGTCTAATTTTTTTCAAAAACACTTTCGAAACGTGGCTTCCATTGGCCAGACAGACTCCGCTGATAAATATCACTTAGGAGCGTTAGTATTAGACCTACCACTAGTTCATCATAAGCTTTGATAAAGCAAAAACAGTGCGTTCCCCCAGCTCCATATTTTTGCTAATAAAACCTTGAATCTACTAAGCAGATGGTCTCATTTGTAGCCAGTATTTGTGCCAGAAATGGCATTGCTAGAAAAAGTTATCTGTGTTTTACTCCATGAATTGTGGTAAGCTTGAAACTTCCTGGCGTCTCTTTTAATGAAAACTGGAATGTGAATGACGCCATTTATGCACTGTATGTATATATGTGTAGTTCAGTAGCAAATACATGATCCTTGTATAAAGCCTCCCTTACACCTGCTCCAGCCTGAACAGAAGGTGTCGGAGGAAAGCAGTTAACACCCCATGGAATGGCCAAAACCGGTCGCCCATTGGACACCTAGATGATTGACTAGAAAGAAATAATGCTGGAATTGCAGAGGCTGTTAGTAGGGGACCTTAGGGAGGGAAATTACTTAGGTATTAAAAGTATTTCCAGATGAAAGCTCAGAATTCAGTTGGCACTAACGCTATGTGAACTCAAGGTTCTTGTGATGTATTGTGCTCAGTGTAGAACTAGAGTTTCAATTAGTTATGAAGTAGAAGGTACATCCTTCTTGTTTTCAGGGACCGTGGTCTTGATGGTATTGAGCAGCACCTGGTCAGAGCTTTGCTGAATCCAGAGTCGGACAGCATACTCCTTGGTCCATTTAGCTATCAGTGAGGTGTCTCCAGAGCCCAGGGGAGAAATCGAGCAGAGGAGTCTTTTCCTGCCGCCATCACGCAAGGTAAGCTGGTGTGGGAACCAGCTGAGTTCAAAATTATGTACCCCATCTTAAAATGACAGTGTAAAATACAATTAAGAGGGGAATTTAATTGTTTTAATATCAGGAACTGAGAACATCTCCAATACTAGTTCCAATAAAGACAAACTATTGAAGTCATGATGACAAATACCAACAGAGCTTGAACAAAACATAACCAGTATTACCTCATATTACTACTACACAACTAACACACATAGGATACTTTTAATAATATATGTCACTACAATATTCATATTGATAAATTCTGTACATATAACTTGTAATTAAAATTGATTGTGATTCCTGGTTCCCTTTGTATTTGAATCAGGACACATATTCATTCATAACAGCAATGAATACATATTGTTATTTGAAAAGTTATCAGTGACTCTTTTAAGATATCCTTTAGAGTGTTATATGTATGTGAGTGTCACAGTGTTGTCAAGTGTGGTGGAATAAATTAAATTGTTTATCTGTCTGTTGTTGTTATGACTTACACTTCATCATACACATACCCTAGACATACAACGTAGTCATCACACTATTCCAGAATAATTCTGACTGAGGTATACATATATGTGGCAGCAAGTAAGGTTATCTATAATACACTACTCTTATTATATATAGATACCTTCACAGCTGATCTCAGTCAGTACACTAAGTCCCCTATAAATATTTATAACATCCCACTTCACCACATATATTGGGGTCTCGCTCTTGGGATTTTGAATCTTTCCCTATTAAAAATATTGGGGGTAATTCACTTCAGGGAATATATGAATTAAAAGGTATCCTTGGGTGGAATTAAATAAGGTTGAGCTCACGGTGCCTGTGTTGTCCATTAGATATATATTTAGAGATTGAATTGTTGGTTAGACATTGTATAAACTTACCTGATAGACAATGGCGGACCTGGCCAAATTTCGATCTGCTGCTGTTCAGCCTGCAAAAGAGTTAGGATTAGATGGGCAAGTTATGGTTGCCTATGTCACTACGGAATGTGACAAATTTATTGAACGCGAAGAAAGAAGGTTTGAAGCCGAAAGAAAGTTAGAGGTCCCTTTGAAAGGAAGCAGAAGAAAGTCCCAAAGAGTTTGGCGGATGAGGCCTGAGGGCTGCAGAATAGGGAAGAAATTGGAAGCAGAAGAAAGAAGATTGAGCTGCAGAAAGGGAAGCAGAAGAAAGGAAGATTGAGCTGCAGAAAGGGAAGGAAGAAATTAACTGCAGAGGAGAGGGAAGCAGAAAAGGAGGAGAAGAGATTACAAAGGGAACATGAGTTACGACTAAAGGAGTTTGAGTTTCAAGGCCATGCTCCTGAAAATGGTGCCAGTCCCTTTGCCTCTGATGCCACTGCTAGCCAAGGAGCCTCAACCTCAGCTATGAATTTTCATTTAGATCATTTTGTTGAGAAAGACGATGATATAGAGAGCGACCTAAATAGGTATGAACTATTAGCTACCACGTATGGGTTAGAGAGAGAAAGGTGGAGCTTAAAGTTATCTCAAGGACTTCGTGGGGCAGCTTATGAAGTTTTTGCAAAAATGAGCAGAGGTGATCAGGAAAATTATGGGGACATGCTAAAGCAGGCTCTTTTGTTAAGATATGAAAAGAATGCAGAATTTTATAGGAAAAAAATTTAGGAATGCTAAACTACTGTCAGGTGAAACCTATCACCAGTTCTCTGCACGAATAGAGACATACTTGGAGAAATGGACTTCTCTGGGGAAAACCCAAGATCTTAAGGAAATGGTCCTTATAGAGCAGCTAAGAGAGTCCATGGCTCCAGACCTGAGAAAGTTTCTCATGGAACAAGGTGCAGAGAGGCTGGGTGAGTTGCTAAATGTTGCTGAAAGGTATCAAGCAGCTCAAGCAGAGGTAACAGGTAATAAAAAGAAACAAGTGGATAACTTTAGGGCACCACAGAACTTTAATAAATTTGATCCTAGGGATCAAAACAAAGGTAAGCACCAGTTTGATAGGCCACGGGATGAAAATAAAAATAAATTCCCACAATTCGATGAAAGGAAATATGATGAAAGAAAATCTTTCAACCAAGGAAAAAGGTGGTGTAAGAATTGTCAGATGGACAATCATGACACTGACCGTTGCAGAAGGAAACCTGTGTATATGGCAACCCTTTAGGTCAGGTCGACCTCAAGACAGGAGGAGGATATTATGTTGGATACCACTCCAGAAGAGATGAGGAAGGCACAGGCTGGGGATAAAACACTCAAGCCTTGTTTCAGAAAATTGTCCACTTGTCATACAACTCCAGGCAAGGGAGATTTTTACATGAAAAACAAGTTGATGTATAGGAAGACTGGAGCTAGATCCAAAGGTCAGGGACAACTGGTACTTCCTAAAAGATATAGGGCAGACTTAATAAGGAGCCTACATGTGAAACCAGATGGGGACCATGAGAAGATAGGTACCATCATTCAAAAGGTGGCTCACAAGTATTATTGGCCCAAAGCAAGATGGGACATTGAGAATTTTGTAGAAAGGTGTAGCATAGCACATGAGGGAACACCCACAAGTGGGAACATGGATCAGGACCTGGACACGCCACGGGGCAAAATTAGGCCTGATAATAAACAGAAAAATAGATTTGATAAAGTGGACCAAATGGAATGGGAAGCCCCTTTTCACGGACAAGCTTCACTTAACTGTTTTACAATGGCCACTATGCGGAGAGTGCAAAAAAGATGTCTTACCCCAGGATAAGCCGACAATCCCTCAATCGGACTTAAACAAACTGGAGGAAGAGGATGTAGAGAGGAAATCTCTCATCAAGAATTTTAAGTGGGGAGAAAGCCCCAAAAGAAAAATTGGTAGCGGTCGTTTTGTGAATGATAATTCTGGGAGGAAAAAATCATCACTATAAAGCTTCGAGTGGAAGAGACCATACCGGTGCATGGACAAATAGGTCCACAAAATTAAAGGTCCATATGTAGCTTTGTTAAGAACGTGGACTGATGAAAAGGCAGAGGAAAACATTACATCTTCATACCAATATGTGAATGAGCTGACCACTCGGTTAAAAACTGGCTGGAAACTTGCCAATGAAAATTTGAAACAAGCCAGGAAGAAACATGCTGCCTATTATAACAGGAAGGCAAAAGACAGAAATTTGGCTGTGGGAGAGAAAGTACTGCTTCTTTTGCCCGGGAGTCAGAATAAGTTACAAATTGGATGGCAGGGTCCATATACAGGTTTAGAGAAGGTATCTAGAACAAATTATAAGATAGATAAGAAGGGGAAAGAAAAAATCTATCATGTGAATCTCCTGAAGAAATATTTGGAAAGAGAACATCAGGAGGAGACACACTTGTTGACCTTGTCCATCGCCATGGAGATGAAAAAGGAACCACTTTCATCATTTGAATATCCATTACACCCCTGTGAGACAGCAGCGCAGGTAAAAATCAGTACACATTTAACGAAAACTCAGAAAGAGAGAGTGCAACAGGTTCTAAATAATCATGCAGAGGTGTTAACAGACCGACCAGGGCATACAAACCTATTGGAATATGATATGAAACTGATAGACTCCACACCTGTCTGTATGAAACCATATTCGATTCCGTTTGCTAAGGAGAAAGCTTTGAAGGAAGAGATAGACTATCTATTGAAGGAAGGAATTATTTCGCACAGTGAGTCATCGTATAGTTCCGGTGTTGTACTCTTAAGGAAGCCCTCTGGAGAACATAGACTCTGTATAGATTACAGGAGACTGAATGCTATTACAGAAGGACAGGTGGATCCATTGCCGGATACAAATCAGCTGTTTGCCAGACTAAATAAAGCTAAATATTTCTCAAAAGTGGATCTGAGTAAAGGACTATCAGATTCCAGTAAGAGATGAGTTAATGACCACCATTAGCTTTTAGACTTCAGAAGGACTCAACCTATTTTAGAGGTTTCACTTAAGATTGCCCATACGCTGGATTGATTAAGAATGCGCTTTTATTGCGCCTAGTGTCTTCTCTAGAATGATGAGAAAATTGTTGGATGTAAACTTTTCGGAGGAACGTAATGAATCCCTGAGTTGCCTCTTTGATTGAGGATATTCCGAATGTTTCATACAGGATAATAAGAAGATTATGGGATCCACTACGAAAACTCTGCTATCATCAGGTATATGTTATCTCCTCATAACGTACATTTTGAGGGAAATATAATATTCTCTGGACATGTCATTGCGCAGACTCAGAGAAGAAAAATGGTGAATACGGGTTGCGAAGCAGCATTAAGACAAGCACTCACACTTGCGGCTGTTCAGTAACATAACCGAAATATATTATTGGTTGTAGAAGTCTGAGGCAGATTTCATGAGTAGTGCCTACTCTGTCATGGACAAACTTCACTTACATAAAATCAAATAACCACTAGCAGAGTGCAAAGTCAACATGTTGTTTATCTATGTGTATATAGAAATGGACTGAATAATACATTTATGTTTTAACTGATTTCCGTACGCAAGATCTATTAAAGATGCAAAAGGACGAACGCTGTAGACGTAAGATCTTTTAAAAGACGCTGATTTATTTCATTGTTTCTTTCTATTCTGATATTTTATACTGCCCGGAATTTATCTCGAACGGAAGTAAACACAAAACTGGGCAAATTTCAACAAGCTTCAACGTCTTTTATTTGCGTTTGAACGTATTTTTTCACATTTATCTTCATCTTTAATCGTGGTTGCTCGTATCGCCATAATGGCCGAAAAACACACAGGATATGTTACTAATATGTGAACAGTGAACAAACTGTGTGATCAACCATAACTTTCTTACTTTTTTCTGTGTTTCTAAATGGATTACCTGCACAAAGAGAGCAGTGAAACTGTATTGTGATAACAATTTATGTTACAAGCCTTACGTAAGTCGAAAATTTTTGTTCAAAATTTCAAGTTATCTTTTTTCCGTGTACATGTTATCTGTTATAACATAAACATAACATAAAATTAGCTAGAAAGGCATATGGATTTATATTGTTCATCCAATGTACTTTAATTTGATATATAATATGTTATACTTAATTAATGATTAGACACACATTGTCAGTAAACGTAAATTATGTATGTGTAAATTTTTGGGGCTTAAAAATAATTCCGTCCAGAGCTGAAAAATAATTACGTACTGGAAAATGAGTTAAAGAGGGGATGGTGTAGTGAACTTTTATTCTTCTAGCACACATATATAAATTATCAAGTAAATATAAAGCCTAATAAATACATATAATAAAGAAAGGAAGAAGAATGGTAAAGAACAGTGCTGTCACAATGACAGTACTCGAAATCCCCTTTGTTTTATGCTTCGTCTGCAAATTGTAACGTTTCCACGTTAAATATAAGCCACTGCATAAAAACAAGCGTTTCCACAACACATTAAAACGGGTATTGCATTTCTAAGAAAAACATTGAGAGGCACACTGCGTAATGACCTAAATTAATCCTAACATTAATTATACTACGTTACCAAAACGAACGAACAGATGGACTCGAATAGAAAGAGGCGATGGGGCTGAAAATCAGGAGGGCATGAAAATTAACACGGTCTCGCTATTAATGCCACCCCAACAAGCGTAAGCGCGATACACAATTACTACTATCACGCGTGTAAGGCCACATGCACTAATTATTTTTTCAGACGGACAGTGATAAATTCACTACCCTTCCCAGAGTTAGGATTTTAAATCCTGAAAAACCCTTATTAGGAAAGATGACAATAGATGGGTTTACGTTTGAAAACATTACAGTACCCAGACAGCACATCTTCGAAACAGGAGGTAGAAGAAATTGCATATTTTGAACGCAGCCACTTAGCTCTTTTAAATTTGTATATTTGGGTTCCTTAGGGCTTGCTGACAAAGAATATGTAAAACGTTACGCAAATAGTCTAGGAATTAACAAGTTATAGCCAAAATAAAATGATGGTGCTGTCAGACAACACCCAAAATCAGAATCGCTCAGTGGTAGATTTTTTTTAAACCACCATTGTACGGGAAATGGGCCACAAGTTACATTTGAACTGATTGGCTGGAATGATATGTAAGTCTAAACACGATTAGTCGGACTATAAATGCTATCCTTGGTTGTTAGGGGAGACGTAGGAAGGTAAAATTTTTTCAAACACTTGTCGAAACGTGGCTCCATTGGCCAGACTCGCTGATATAATCACTTAGGAGCGTTAGTTCGAGACCACTAGTTCAAATAAGCTTGATAAAGCAACAGTGCGTTGAAGCCAGCTCATATTTTTGCTAAATAAAAGCCTGGAACATAAGCAGATGGGAATTTGTGCCAGTATTTTGTGCCAGAATTCATTGCTAATCAACGTATCTGTGTTTATTTCCATGAATTGTGGTAAGCTTGAAACATTCAGTATCTTTTAATGAAAATTGAATGTGAATTGTTAATTTATGCCTGTATATATATGTGTAGTTCAGTAGCAAACATGATGTAAAGCCTATAATGCTCCAGCCTGAACAGAAGGTGTCGGAGGAAAGTAAAACGGCATGGAATGGCCAAACAGTACACTGACACCTAGATGATTGACTAGAAAGAAATAATGCTGGAATTGCAGAGGCGTAGTAACCATTAAGGAGGTTAATACTGGTATAAAGTATTTCAGATGAAGCTGACAGTTGGCCTAACGCTCTGAACTCAATGTTTGTAATGTATTGTGCTCAGTGTAGAACTAGAGTATCAATTAGTTATGAAGTAGAAGGTACATCCTTCTTGTTTTCAGGGACCGTGGTCTTGATGGTATTGAGCAGCACCTGGTCAGAGCTTTGCTGAATCCAGAGTCGGACAGCATACTCCTTGGTCCATTTAGCTATCAGTGAGGTGTCTCCAGAGCCCAGGGGAGAAATCGAGCAGAGGAGTCTTTCCTGCCGCCATCACGCAAGATAAGCTGATGTGGACAGCTGAGCTCAACATTATGTACCCCCATCTTAAAATGACATTGTAAAAATAACATTAAGAGGGGAATTAAATTGTTTTAATATCAGGAAATGAGAACATCTCCAATACTAGTTCCAATAAAGACAAACTATTGAAGTCATGATGACAAATACCAACAGAGCTTGAACAAAACAAAACCAGTATTACCTCATATTACTACTACACAACTGACACACATAGGATACTTTTAATAATATATGTCACTACAATATTCATATTGATAAATTCTGTACATATAACTTGTAATTAAAATTGATTGTGATTCCTGGTTCCCTTTGTATTTGAATCAGGACACATATTCATTTCATGACAGCAATGAATACATATTGTTATTTGAAAAGTTATCAGTGACTCCTTTAAGATATCCTTGTAGAGTGTTTTATGTATGTGAGTGTCACAGTGTTGTCAAGTGTAGTGGAATAAATTAAATTGTTTATCTGTCTGTTGTTGTTATGACTTACACTTCATCATACACATACCCTAGACATACAACGTAGTCATCACACTATTCCAGAATAATTCTGACTGAGGTATACATATGTGGCAGCAAGTAAGGTTATATATATAATACACTACTCTTATTAGATATATATACCTTCACAGCTGATCTCAGTCAGTACACTAAGTCCCCTATAAATATTTATAACATCCCACTTCACCACAAGGACGAACGAGGAAGAAGAAGAAGAAGCAGAATACTATAATGTCAAGCTATCCATATCTTTCATCGATATCTTCTTCCAATGTTCGTTAACTCTATATTTTCCGACCTTCTTCTTAGCATCTCCAACTATCAGTGGAGCAAGAAATGCGAAGAAGACGCTGACGATGGATAGGGCACACATGTGACGAAACATGTTAATATCATTACATGGCAGTTCTTTTTTCTGGAATAAGCAAGAAGATACGGAGAAGAGAACTGGAGACACACATGAATATTGCTACGTGCGCTCTTAGGTATTATAACTGTGTACAAACCAACAATGGAGCCGCGGTAGCGCTGTTGTTAGTGCACTGGCTTCTTAGCTCAGTGGTCCATGGTTCGATCCTCAGATGAGGTGGGATTTTTGGGACCACAAACTGCTCCTGGGTTGACCAAGCCTCATGAATTGGGTACCAGAGCAACTCTGGGAAAGTTAAGGCGGCCGTCGTGATGCTGAACACATCACCCCTAGTATGATGATGATCTAGACAATATGGGCCTAACACCATATTCCAAATATGCCTCAGTGGGCGTGTAACGGGATCCTTTACTTTTTTTTACATACAAACAATGCTGATGGCAGAGGATGAGAAGACTCTGAGCTGATGGTAGGAGACAGGAAGATTCTGAGCTGATAGCAGGGGACAGGAAGACTCTACATAAGTTTGCCTATACTTTTTGGGGAGTTGATAGGTGATGATGATGGTGAAATATATAACAGAGTGTCGAATGGCTGGGTGGTTATTCTTCTCGAAGAAACATTGCCGAGTTCGAAACAAAGTAGCGTCGCGCTCCAGCTTATCCAGCTGTATTTGGGTACCTGTCTCTTGCTCTTGAGTTAGGGAAATCAAAGATCAGGCTTGTGGATTCGACCAAACTATTTTCGGACTTATTTTAAAGCTGAAATATAATTCAGTGAAGTCTCTAACACGTCACCCACCTACGGCCGTATCTACTAAGGACTAACTACCTTTACCATTGTATATATATACATGTGTACAAGTGACTATATACAGACATACACAGTAGTACATACATTTAGACAAACGTAAAACACGCTTGACTACAAACGTACATACAGTTTACGTACATACATATATGCACGTGCAAATATATACAAAACATGCATGCATGAAGACCAGCACACATACACACGCAAACACATTCAACAACATACAGAAACACGGACACAAATCTTCCATACAAAGAAGGTTCTCCCACAGCTAAACCTGAGACAGTCAAAGGTCAGAGGTTACAATAATTTGCAGGAGCTTCTCTACTTGTAAACTATCTCTCCGATGAGAATTCTTGCACGACCAAGTGCCTTTTCCTTAAATCAGGGGCTCCCAGTCTGGGATACGTGTAAACCCAGGGGGGTACGAAGAGCTTGTCACTGGGGTGAAGGGAATGTCCAAGGATTATTCACCGGATTATGATGATCAATAACCTTGCGTAGATACGAGTGATACGGATAAATGATACCTTTGTTACACATATATGCCTCTTCGTGAGCACGCTTTGTTACACATATATGCCTCTTCGTGAGCACCCTTTGTAGTTAGTTGCTTATCCTTTACAGGACGTGGCAATCAACTCCAGCTTTTATTGGCTGTTTTTGATTTTTCTAGGCAATATTTTCATTCAGTAGTTTGCCATTGCTTTCTGAACGGTACGGTGCTTATACCATTGTTAAAAATCTACACAAAGCGATCTGCTACCAAACCGCCTGCAGCAGGTTTCGAACCTGGTATATCTGGATTATGAAACTGCGTTCATATGCATTAGGCCACAGACGCCGACCCTTTGTAAGACATACAATATCCAGCCAATGCTACAGTTCCGGCCTTGTGTTTTGCAGCAGTACAATTGCAACCAATTTCGCTTAATGTGACCAATAAAGTTCTTAGGTTTAGTCTTCAACTGCAGTATTATTTATAACCTTACTTCACTTTGATGTTTCTCTTCTGCGTTGAAATATAGAGGTTAGTCAGGGACAACACCATGCTATCTTATCGGCTGTATACCTTTTGGCCTGGTTCCCATCCAGTCCTCGTTCCCTCAGAGATTGTCTGATGCTGTCCTCACAGCGATCTTTCGTCCTGGAGATCTGGAGCCTTAGCTGTTATTTTCCCAAGTTTGTGGTGGTAGCCGGTCTTCTCACATTCTGCAGACATTTTCGAACTATCGCATCTGGGCTGTCTTCCCATTGGCCTGGTTCCAGTCCAATAATTCTTCCCTGAGTAGAGATTGTCTGATGTTGTCGTCCTAACGAACTTTGGGTCGCCCTGTGCAATGGTTCTTGGTTTACCATGCTTGTCGTGGTAACCGGTTCTCCTGTTCTGCAGACATTGGCAAGCCATCATAATCCGGACTGTTCCACTTCGGTCTGCAGGGGTTGTCTTTCGAAGCCATGACGTATCGTCTGGTTGCGGACCTTGTCCCTTCTTGTTAATTGAGCGGGTACGGGTAATGTTTTTGAAGGCCTGTGCTCCATTTGTAGCTAAAGGGTATTAATTTAATGACTGAACTATATTATATTGAAATATTCTACCTCCTCTAACGTGTTCCGCCTTGGCGAGGTAGAGGAGCTTGTGTGTCCCCATGACCCGAAGAGCTATGCCGGTGGTAGCACAGCTACCAGGGTCTCCCAAACCTGGAAAGGTCGAAGGGTAGGGACCAGAAAAAGAGAGAGACACACACACACACACACACACCTGTTGCCTTGCAGGCAGGCTGGGGATATTAATGGGCTAAGGAAGGCAAGTCTTCAGAAATGCCTGTTGAAATCGGATGCACTGGTCCACAGGCTTAACGAAACAGTGCAACGTACTTCGCTTATTGAGGACGTCCACTTGTGGCTATCACCAGTACCATTCATGGAAAAGATCTATGGAGATAGAAATGGCCTCAAGCTGACTACTGCTTTCTTTGAACATATTCAAATTGACGTCTGAGAGTGTATGAAGAAGAAATGTTCTACAAGCAGTAGAGTTAGTCGAAAAATAGTTTCGAATAGAAGATAGAATAGCGAGTCATGTTTTTAATCAAGTCTAAGGCAAGAAACAAACATGAGGCTTAACTTGATAAGAAGGTATTTCTTTCAAAAAGTGTACCAAAAATAAAACTGTTGTTTGATAATAAACCGAATCAAGGGTCTCACAATTCTATTTGACTGTGTTCCGATAAGCATTTATCAACTATGATACTAACATGATATACACAGAATAAAGATGTTCATATGCAAAGTTAACTAATCTAATAGTTAATTTTTAAAATGTGCATGTACATTGTAAACTCTAGGATTTATGTTCTCTCTTGTTGAATTCCCTGGGTGCGGAAAGGTTCACTGAAGGCCAAAGTGGTATGGGTAGAGCCAGTTTTAGGTCAGAGCTACGGGGGCGGCCGTCATTGGCAGGTAAGGGCAAGGGGTGCCGGATTGGAGAGAGATGAAAAAGTGTTTTCTCGTCAAAAAGCTAAACTTTTTTCTTCAGCTGTAAAACACTTTACCTAGGCTAAAGCACGCAATATAACTCTTGTATAATCAATCAATCAATCAATCAATACCCTTTAGCTCTCCTAGTATCATACTCCTTCATCAAATACATGCCAAATCATCCTGTCACGTGCCATAAGCTCAAGTTCGTTTCATGTCTCCCTCATCATTTTCACTTCTGTCTCCAATTCTCTTCTCCATGAGTTTTTTGTTGTTGTGTGTGTTTGTATATCTCTGCCTCCTTTTCCCTGGGGAATTCCACAATAATGTAATGCTATCAGCAAGTTTCCTCAATGTGTGTCCTATCCATCGCCAGCGTCTTCTTCTCATCTCTTGTTCCACTGGCACTTGTCTGGTTCTTGTCATCAGATCCACATTTGTGACTTTGTCATACCATTTTAATCCTTCTATTTTATGCAAGCACCTATTTATGAATGTCTATAGCTTTTTGTTGTTGTTGTCCATGTTTCAGAGCCGTTCTAAAGGATTGACTTGACATTTGAGTTGAAGATTCTTATTTTTGTGTTGGACTTGATTTCTCTTGATCCCCATGTGTTTTCTAATGCAATGAAACATCCTCTTGCTTTTTTTTAGCTTTAATTTTGATATCGTTGTCTGTCCCTCAAACTCTTGTATAAGAAAACACTGAAACACCACGACCAAATAGTGATATATGTTTAATATTGTCTTTAGTTTTTATCACAGTGTTTTGCGTTTTTTTTTAATTTTTATTTTTTGTAAGTCATAACTATCTAAAACTAAATAGGTTTTTTTAAAATTCATGAATCTTACTTCATTTTCCAGTAAAGCTTAACTTTTTGCAGCAAGAAGTGAAGTGGGGACGGCGCCTGTCTAACCACTCGCCTGTGGCGCTGAATGGTTTAAGCCCGGCTTTGGGTACAGGACCGAAAAGAGTTGGGGACCCTTGCCACAGACTATGGCACATCTGAGTTTTCACTGGGTGTGGATGGTAGCATCTGTAACGTGTAAACTATTCAAACCCTCGATTTCAACCCGGCAATAGCAGTGTCAGGTCGGCCGCGACATGCCGAGAAAACTGGCAAAGAATCCCGCTCTAGCATGCCATGAAAAGTTAACGAAAGTTTGTTTATTTGTGGACGCGAGGAAACGACTCGATGATAATGATTACCTCGTTGAAGAGGCCGTCAAGGACCGTGAGGATGCAACCATGAAGCCATTAAAAGAAATTGAAATGTGCAGTGGCGTAACTACGACACTTAAGTTGGCCCCTCCGTAAATAGGGAGCCGCGGTAGCGCATTGTTTAGTACACTGGCTTCCTAGCTCGGTGGTTCATGGTTCGATCTCCAGTCGAGGTGGGCTTTTTGAGACCGCAAACGGCTCCTGGGTCGATCCAGCCTCATGAGTTGGGTACCAGAGCAACTCTGGGAAGGTTAAGGCGGCCGGCGTGATGCTGACTACATCACCCTTCGTGTCCGATGGTCAAGAAAATATGGGCTTAACACCATATTCACAATACGCCTCAATGGGCGTGAAACGGGATCCTTTTACTTTACCTTACCTCCGTATATAATGGGCTTACCAACTATAATCAGTATACAGTAAATGTATCCCAAAAACTTACTTCAATATCATCTTCACCCTTCAGATTCTCAACATCATAATCACTGTCATGTTCCGTTGCGCTCCTTCTTGAGCATGGAGTAGCCATATATATATATATATATATATATATATATATATATATATATATATATATTATATATATATATATATATATATATTATATATATATATATATATATATATATATATATATATATATATATATATATACTAGCGGTCATACTCGGCTTTGCCCGGGTACATATAGGGATGGGTACAGGTCGGGTGTGGTGCGAATCATTTCAGGAAGGTTCAGGTTTTGTGTTTGTTTTGTTTTAATTGTATTATTGCATTGATGTGTGCTTCTAACGCAAATAATTTAAGTGAGGGTTTCTTTGTAGATGACATTGGTAGTACAGTCACTTGGTAACAATACGTATAACTGTTCCGGTGTTCTAATTTGGCAAAATGCCACATATAGTTGCCCACGTGAGAAGCACTCATCGCTCAAGTCGACGCCGGCTACGCGAAGCGTTTGACCTTGTGCTTTATTAATGGTCATTGAAAAACAGACTGTTATAGGGAATTCGAATCTATTAAATTTGAACGGCATATCGGAGGGAATCATAGTGATTCTTGGTATGCAAACTTTCTCCTCGCTACAACAACCTGTCAGGATGGTGGCGTCCACTATGTAGTTCTTCAAATATATAATTTGGAGTTCAGTGCCATTACACACTTTTGGGCCCGCTAAGATTGTAGAGTAAAATGATTGATACACCAACTTTTATACGTAGCTCATGAGACAGTAACCCTGAAGGATTTAAAGAGTCCAAAAATCTCGACTGGGTAATGTACGGAGTCTTGTTCGTTCAAGGTGGTATCAACGAACTTGTATGTACGCGAAGGACAGTCAAATTGATCTAATATAAGATTATTTATTTTAGTTGCAGTATCATTTGTAGGTGCCAAAATAGCGCGTTCCTTAAACCATGATGGAGATTCGTAAATTTATTACGTCCGGATAAACAGAATTGATCAACTCTTGGATATCGCGAACAACCCTACATAGCTGAGTATTATTCAAATGATTTTCCCTCCCTGTAGAGGCAAGTCTCCGTTTCCAACTTTCAACAACAAATCTGCAAAGAGAGATACATCGACGTTCCGAAAATATGAGCGCGCATACTCTTAAAGAGAGATAGTTGTTCAACTTCAGGCCAAATGAAAAGTGTTTTTTTTTTAAATACGCATTCACTTTGTCTGCCCGTGCACCTCTTGGGTTAACGGGTAAAGTTTGCCTAAAATCGCCTGCGAATAATACGGTCACACGCCCTATGAGTCGGTTGTCGCCTCTTATATCTTCCAAATTCCTATCTAGAACTTTGATAGAACTTTATGCGACATTGTGCTCTAATTCCACACAATGTAGGAACAGTTTTGCAGCAATTTCGCTCTGGTGATCTGATTATAAATATTACCCACAACACCGTGATCATCATGACATAAATTGAGTGGCAACTTAAACATTGCATGGACCGTTTGCCACATTGTAACAACGTCGCAGCTATTTTTTAAGTAGCCAATGCCAGGGAAACATCATCACGAGATATTATTTTGGCCAGGTTTATAAAGAAAGTCTTGCCCGTACCGCCGGGTGCATCTAAAAATAATACCTGTCCTGAACCATTCTCAACACATACGAGAACGGTGTTGTAAACTGTAAGTTGATCAGTGTCCAAGCGGGTCTCATCTCTACTCACATTTTGTAACAACGCCTGTTGATCATATGTCGTTTCTTGCAGATATAGTCGGTAAAAAGCAGAAGAATCCGGATCATTTGTTTGCGGAAGACCAAACTATTGTAACGTTTTTTTTTTCTGAAAACGACTGTATAATATTTTTTTTTAGTTCAATTAAAGCAGAATTGTATATTTCATCGCTGTATGGCAAGTTTTCTATAGATTGTTCATGGTGAATTTAATGTAAAATAGCTTCTGACATGCTGTCTCTGTGTGAAAGCCACAGACATAAAGGATCAGATACGTGGCAAAATACCAAAATAATGGCAAACAAATACCTAAGCGACGAAGGTGAACTGGACAAAGCAGCCTCCTGTAGTTTATTGTTCCAATCAAGGTTGCCACTCAAGTTCTAGAGATAAACCCAGATGTTCTTCTTAAAAAAAAAACCCAGAAAAACCCAGATTATTTTATGCCTCAAATACACGGGATAGACGATGCTTACACAATCTTTTAGTGCAACTTTAGCACAAATAAGCTGTGTGCTACCAATTTTTATTTATTTCTTCATTTTTATTTTATTTTTTATTACCAAAAATTCACAATTATATAAAAATGATTTTATTAACACCCCAATATATGAACCCCCTAAAAATGAGATATTTTAACAGTAACATACTTACAGCAGTTACATTAACAAAATGTTCCTCAAATCAAAATATAAAATGTTAGTTGCAACTTGTTACTGTTGAAAATTGTCACTTGTCAGCGGCTCGGCATCCATGTCGACAACTTCTTCTTCGTCAAGACTGTTGCGTGCATATTTTGACGCACATATTACAAAAATACGATATGGCTATTTAATATGGAAAATATATATTTGCATTCATTTGTGTATGAAAATGCTTCCTCTGGTAAAGCTAGATAATTCATGATTGATTTACACTTTTGATTATATGAGTGATCTTTCTTGATATTGATTCGGCGCATGGATAGTGTATTCATGTCCGTTCTTATTTGTTCGGGCCAGAAAATAGATTAATTTTGCTTGTTATGTTTATGGCCTGAATTCATGTGTACTACTTGTCTAGTGAAAGTAGATTCAGTCGTATATTGTATATCTTTGTATGTTCAGGTCGGACTATATTCTTTCTGCCAGAATCTAGCGCAGGTTTTCGTAGTCCTACTGGGTTGTGAAGAGTTCCGATAATGTCGCCAAGATGGCTGAGTGCTTTTTCCAGGGCTGGCACTGTTTAAGATTTAACAGTGATTCATAGATGTTTTTCTAGGAGAAGTTTATGTCTCTGCAAAAGTCTATTTGTCAGAGATCCTCCTCATATGTGTGATTCGGACTCCAGTTATGCCAGACCCTATTTTTGATGATCTCAAGTCGATTAGACCTAGATGGAACATTGTGCTTCGTATCGCTAGGGTCGTGTTTTGTATCGACGAAGATGACAGGCTTTCCTACAGCAGTTATGTCTACGTGAATTAACTTGATTACTGTAGAGCTGTATGGAAAACTTTATGAAATTATTTATATGCACATTATAAATTAACTTTGGCTTATATCTACCTTCCTACGAGTGAGTGAGCGACAACTCAGGAAGGCGGCCATGTTATATTTCCTGTCATCATATTTTTTGATCACTGTCAAGAGAACAGATTATGTATCCTACTATCGGGCAGTGGTATCGAGATCTTGTTATGAGGTGAAAACCCACTATCGTGGTTTATGATTATTATACAAACATTGGACATATTTCAGCTTAAGAACTTAGCTATGAAATGAAGGTTCGGCCAATGACTTTTGTATGTTTACCGATCCTCATTGACGCGTTCAGTCAGTAGAAGATACGGCGATTAGTTACCAGAACAGTGAATACTACCTTGGGTTGAATGCTATTTCACTACTACATGAATGTATCATCCACGATTCAAATAACCAATGAATTTTTTGTCAACATATATCCATGACTGTATCCGTGCTGTCCAGTTTGCGTGCCTTCATTAAACTATTGAAATGTCAGAGGCAGTTCAAGTCGTCATTGCATTACATGAGAGTGTGTGAGAGTTATTATCAAGTGGTCTGTTACATCGAACTACTACACCATTCGCGTTACTCGACACTCCCACTCAATGTCTACATGACAGGTTCATTCGATGATGCAGAGGTAACCGAATAAGACTGTTTTCAGTAATGATCATTACATAACATCTGGCGCTTGTTGACAGTTTTTTTTCGCTGTACAGACGGTATTACACAGGACATTTGTATCAAGTGTAGAAAATATCGGGAGCAGTACTGTTGGCATTTCTCATCGTACAGAAGAGAGAAGTGATTGTTGATCCTGTACAGAAGAATCACAGTGTTGTTGAACATAAAGTGCATATTTCATCGTTGGATCTTCATATGCTCAAAAAAAAAAAATTGAACATTGTAATAGTGTAGAAAACAAATCTATTATTTAATTGTTCATTAAAAGTGGCAGGTTATTGTTACAACACTATACCAGCATCACATTTTATCCACAATACATTCTATTAAGTATAAGATATGTAGGCATTTATGCTATTAAGGTTTACATGTATTTATGTTTATATGTTATTTGTTGTGTGTTAAGTTAGTTTGTATTCTGCGGGCCTGGATGGGAGGTGACTAGAACAGGAAATACCAAGTGACATTGGTCTTGCTCTAGCGTTCTATAGGGAGCAAAATTCTTAATTGAAATTTGCATGCAACATTGTTTGCAAATATTTGTTAGTTGTGAAGACCGTATTCTTGTTGTTTTTGTAATATTTCTATGTTCTTTAGTTTTGTTTGATTTGTTTGTATAATTGTAGGTCTCATCTTTCCTTTCATTTCAGTTCTTTACACCCTTATGTTTATACACTGTGGCGTTATTTGTCTTGTTGATTTCATTGCGGTTATCATCACAGATTCTGTGATCATTTGTTTTTTGATTTTTTCTATTTGATTTAATTTGATTCCCGCAATTGTTTTCATATTGTCTTTTCTTGTTTGTCCTTGTTAATGTCTTTGGTTGACAAATAATATATAAAGTATATTTGAATATATTTATATTATAGTACAGAGCAGTACTTAATTACTACCATTGGTGTACAAGTAATTATAAAGTAGTTGGGATAGAAAATATTATTTTCCACAGGTACTCAAGTGATCATTGATTACATTAAGGAAGTATACAAGACCTTTGTAAGGCTTGTCTCCCACAGTGTTTGGGATATACAGATAGTGTTTTCCACAGGTACTCAAGTAACCATACAAGTTTTTCACTAAGACTAAGTCTATAGTATAGACTTGTCTCCCATTAAAGTGGGATAGAGTAATTTATTTACTTTTTCAGGTTTCTGATTTAATAAGACAAGATGTCTACATTAGATTACTTTATTGCACAAGGGAAATCCCTTGATAAGACTGGTAAAGAGTTAGAAGAATGGACAACTGCTCAATTTGCTATTGCATTAAAATCAGAAGAGAGAAAAGCTGCTGCTGCTGCTGAGGAGAGAAAAGCTGCTGCTGAGGAGAGAAAACTTCAAATAGAAGAAAAAAAATTAGAAGCTGCTGCTGCTGCTGAGGAGAGAAAAGCTGCTGCAGAAGAGAGAAAAGCTCTGGCTGAAGAGAAAAGATTAGAAAAAGAAGCTGATGCTGCTGCTGAACAAAAGAAATTGCAGATGCAGGTGGAGGAAAGGAGATTTGTGGCAGAACAGAAAAAATTAGAAGCTGCTGCTGCTGCAGAACAGAGAAAATTAGAAGCTGCTGCAGAACAAAAAAAAATTAGAAGCTGCTGCTGCTGCAGAACAGAGAAGATTAGATAGAGAAGCTGAAGAGAGAAAAGCAATAAGAGAACATGAATTTGAGTTAGAGAAATTAAGATTGACAAGTATGACTAATGTTAATCAGGCATCTGGTGGTAATGGTAAACCCTTCAATTATAAGGTCAAGGTGCCAGCGTTCAACTCTGCCAGTGATGATATAACATTCTGGCTTGATAGATTTGAACGTGCTTGTCGAGCTCATAATGTTGACAAATCACAGTATGTGAATCAGTTGTCTGAAAATCTAAAAGGGGAGTCTCTGACTAAGTTATGTTTGGTTGAAGAGGCCGACAAGGATAATTATGATGCTATTAGGGCAGCTTTGATAAAGAGATATCAGCTGTCAGAAGAAGGTTATCGTCTTTTGTTTAAAACAATGAGACCTGAGGTAGGTTTAGAATTCTCAGATTTCATTTCAAAAGCACGACTTACACTCTCACGATGGATTGAATTATCCAAAATAGAGAAAACATTTGATGGTCTTACGGATTTATTGCTAAGAGACAAGGTCATGTCTTCGGTAAATAAACCATTCCTAGAGTTTTTACATGAGCGTAAACCTAGTACATTAAAGCAAATGGAAGAATATTGTGACCAGTATGCCACGGCACACCCTGACATGATTCTTAGTAACACTAACATTAAAGAGGGCATGCCAGTTGCTTCAGCAACAGAATATAATCATAATTACTCACACAAATTCCAAGGAGCTCAAAATAAATTTGATAAAAAGGTTAATTGGAATAAGTATCAAAACCAAGGTAACCACTCAAATCAGGGTTCTTCTTCGAAGAACTGGAATCGGGCTGACAGTCCTCGATACGCGAGGGGTGCCCATAATTTTAGAAATTTCCGAAAAGGGAGTAACCATAGGAACTACCCAAGTTCTTCATGGAAACAACAAAACCAACATTACAGGGATACTCATTATAATGAGCATGATGATTATGATCATGAATATGGCGATTCAAACCCAAATAGGGGTTATAACAGAGGTAATAATAATTACAGAGGCAATTATAACCGAGGTAGATCACAACACAAAAAACAGGGTAAATCTCATTACCAGGCTAACTCTGCACAATAAGAGTTCCATGAGTCCGGTAGTCAGAATAATGATAAAAAAGACTCTAATAATGTAGGATGTTCTGCTTTCGATTTTGACAGAGCATTTCAGTGTTCCCAATGCAAAACATTATTCGAGCCAACCACAGTTTCGACTTTAAGCTGTGGTCATCCTCTTCCTGCTCTTCCTGCGTCAGTCGCGCATGATGGAAGAGGTGCTCTTGTCTTTAATAGAGGTCTAGTAGAAGGTACTCCGGTCTCAATTCTTTTCGATTCCGGGTGCACAACCATTGGAGTGAGGCAGTCACTTATACATCCTTCTCGAGCCACTGGCAAAATAATCAAATGCATAACATTTGGTGGCATATTGGAGAAGTACTCCACTGCCATTATCAACATTTCTACTCCCTTCTTTACAGGAGATGTGCACGCATGTCTTCTGCCGAATTCGATCGCTGATCTTATCGTCGGTCACATTCATGGTGCGAAAGAATGCACTCCGCAACAAATTGCCGAGTGGGAAAGTGATCATATGCATACAGCAAATGCTGTAGTCACTAGAGCTCAAGCTCTAAACATGCCGCAATCTTCGCCTTCTGGAGATAATGATGACCAGAACCAAGGTGATCTCTTGGAGATTTCGCATGTTTCCTTTATAAAACAGCAGGAAGATGATCCTACTCTAAAGAAATTCTTTACTCTAGCAAAAGAAGGTGATCCGAATAAGGATACGAATCGTAAATCTTGGATTACGATGAGGAATGGCGTACTTGTACGTATGGTACAAGAATCCGCTAAATCCATTCATTCTCAAATTCTTGTGCCCAAAAATATGAGAGTTAAAATCTTACAGCACGCTCATGATTCTCAGTGTGCTGGACATATGGATTTTTCCCGTACTAAATCTAGAGTTCTTGCATCTTTCTTTTGGCCTGCTGTGAATAAGGACATACGAATCTATTGTCGATCTTGTAAAGTATGTCAAGAGGTTAAATCCAGAGGTCCACGTAATGCTGCACCTATTCAGGCTGCAGACATTCCCATTCGACCATTTCAAAAAATGGCGATAGACATCATTGGTCCATTTAAGATAAAGTCTGCTAGAGGACACCAATTTATTTTGACGTGTGTGGATATGTGCACACGTTGGCCAGAGGCTGTTCCTCTAAAGAGCATAACTACTGCTGATATAGCAGATGCACTTTGGTTAATATTTTCTCGTCTGGGATTTCCAGCAGAAATATTATCAGACCATGGTACCCAACTCATATCGGATACCATGTCTCAAGTGATGTCAACTCTTAAGATTGAAAGATCTCTGAGTAGTATTTATCATCCTATGTCCAATGGGATGGTAGAACGTCTAAATAGAACTCTGAAAAACCTACTAGGTAAGATAACTGAGGATCATCCTCAGGATTGGGACAGGGTTTTACCCGCGACTCTCTTTGCATATAGAGAGGTCGCCAACGAACATACAGGATTTTCTCCTTTTGAACTTGTCTTCGGCGCGAAACCGCGAGGTCCTATGTCCTTACTTCATGATCTCATAACTGCTGATAATATTGTCGATGACACAAAATCCTCTTACGAATATGTCATTGCACTTAGACATAAGATTATCGAAGCATGCAAATTGGCAACTGCTTCTTCTGAATTTGCGAAACAGAAGGCAAGGCAATTTGCCAATAAGACCAGACGCTTGTGACAACTCTGTCCAGGTGACAAAGTATTGGTCCTGCTACCTTGTAGAGAAAACAGACTCCTTATTTCTTGGAAAGGTCCGTACGATATAATATCAAAAGTTTCCGATGTTGACTATATCGTCGATATTGACGGGAAGCATAAAACCTTCCACATCAACATGCTCACGGAATTCCCTGAACGTCCGGATTATTTACAACCTGTTTTCCAGGCAACGGACGATTTTCCAGTCCAACATGGACATTACTCATCACTGTCAGTAATACAGGATGAGGAAACGAGTTTCTTGGATGTAAATCTACCTTTTCCAATGATTCCGCTTCACTCTAATGAATCATGGAAAGATGTTGCGATTTCTCCTGAATTATCTCCAGGAGAACAGAAACAAGTTTCTACTATGTTAGAACAATTTAAGGATGTCCTTACTGACATTCCTGGTCAAACTGATGTCATTCAACATGACATTATTCTTACTGACCATAATCCTATAAGAGTCAGACCGTATCCTATCCCGATACATTTTCAAGCACAGGTAGAGAAAGAGTTGGATGAGATGATAGAGTTAAAAATTATTGAACCATCCACATCAGCATATTCTTCACCGATGGTTATCGTGCGAAAAAAAGACAACAACATACGTCTTTGCGTTGATTATCGAAAATTGAACCAAGTGACGAAATTTGATGCTGAACCTATGCCTTTACTTGAAGAGCTACTTACCAGACTATCGAATTCTCATTTCTTTACTAAACTCGATTTGTCTAAGGGATATTGGCAAGTTCCATTATCCGAACACGCCAAACTGTTTACTGCTTTTTCGACGCCTAGGGGTCTATTCCAATGGAATTTCATGCCTTTCGGTCTTATGAACGCCCCTGCAACATTCGTACGCATGATGCGTCGAATCCTATCTCATCGCTCAGATGTCATTGCGTATCTTGATGACATCTGTCTTTTCAGTGATACTTGGAACGATCACTATAATGGGATAAATGAACTATTGTCTATCTTACGCGAGCATAACCTAACAGTGAAACCATCTAAAGCATGTATTGGTTTTAGCGAAATATCGTTCTTAGGTCACCGTGTTGGTCATGGGTTCCTAAAAACAGAAGACCATAATACAAGTAAGATACTTAACATTTCTATTCCTAAGACTAAAAAGCAAGTGCGAAGTCTCTTAGGTCTAATACAATTTTATGGACGATTCATTCCGAATCTGTCCTCCATTATGTCACCTCTTTCTTCCTTGCTAAAGAAAGGGTCTCCTAATGTAGTCCATTGGACTCAAGAATGCCAATCCTCTTTGGATAAGGTTAAAACTATGTTTTCTACTTCACCTATCCTAGTATTGCCTTCTAAGGATAAGACATTTATTCTTCGTAGTGACGCTTCATTCACAGGGATTGGAGCAGCACTAATGCAAGAGTACTCTGGAACTCTGCATCCTGTGATGTATATTTCTCGAAAATTAAATGCCGCAGAGAAGAATTACTCGGTCTTAGACCGTGAATTATTGGCTATGGTTTGGTCAATCCTTAAACTTCAAAGATTTCTTCTTGGCGCGCATTTCATTGTGGAAACTGACCAGAAAGCTCTTACGGCTATTCAGAGTAAAAATCTGAAGAGCGCGAGATCAACGCGATACGCGATTGCTCTGCAGCCATTTCATTTTTCGGTGCGAGCTATCCGTGGGTCAGAAAATGTGATGGCAGATATTTTGTCTAGATGCCCACATGATTCATAACTGTTAAATTATATGCCTAACTTTGCTACAGTTGTTCCTATGTTGAAATGTGTACACATATGGAATATATCATATATTGATTGTAACACTACTTAGCGGTTCATTGATGTTTATTCACCGCTGGTCTTTCAATGTTTTTTCGAATTTGATGATCATGATGTTAAGGTATCTAAGATGAAATTTATGTATAAACTGATGTAGAAAGTGTGGCATTGCCAGTATTGTAGTATGCGTTGGTGACACCTCTCTAGAAATATTTATACTTAGAGAAATACTTTCTCTAAGTTCATGAAATATATTCTCAATGCTTATCATCTGCGCATTGTTATTGGTGCGTTGTGAGCCTATTGTATGTTGCTCCTAGACGTATTTCAAAAAAAAATGTACCATTTTTTTATTCCCCGAGGGGTGTGGTAATCTGTTGCGTGCATATTTTGACGCACATATTACAAAAATACGATATGGCTATTTAATATGGAAAATATATATTTGCATTCATTTGTGTATGAAAATGCTTCCTCTGGTAAAGCTAGATAATTCATGATTGATTTACACTTTTGATTATATGAGTGATCTTTCTTGATATTGATTCGGCGCATGGATAGTGTATTCATGTCCGTTCTTATTTGTTCGGGCCAGAAAATAGATTAATTTTGCTTGTTATGTTTATGGCCTGAATTCATGTGTACTACTTGTCTAGTGAAAGTAGATTCAGTCGTATATTGTATATCTTTGTATGTTCAGGTCGGACTATATTCTTTCTGCCAGAATCTAGCGCAGGTTTTCGTAGTCCTACTGGGTTGTGAAGAGTTCCGATAATGTCGCCAAGATGGCTGAGTGCTTTTTCCAGGGCTGGCACTGTTTAAGATTTAACAGTGATTCATAGATGTTTTTCTAGGAGAAGTTTATGTCTCTGCAAAAGTCTATTTGTCAGAGATCCTCCTCATATGTGTGATTCGGACTCCAGTTATGCCAGACCCTATTTTTGATGATCTCAAGTCGATTAGACCTAGATGGAACATTGTGCTTCGTATCGCTAGGGTCGTGTTTTGTATCGACGAAGATGACAGGCTTTCCTACAGCAGTTATGTCTACGTGAATTAACTTGATTACTGTAGAGCTGTATGGAAAAACTTTATGAAATTATTTATATGCACATTATAAATTAACTTTGGCTTATATCTACCTTCCTACGAGTGAGTGAGCGACAACTCAGGAAGGCGGCCATGTTATATTCCTGTCATCATATTTTTGATCACTGTCAAGAGAACAGATTATGTATCCTACTATCGGGCAGTGGTATCGAGATCTTGTTATGAGGTGAAAACCCACTATCGTGGTTTATGATTATTATACAAACATTGGACATATTTCAGCTTAAGAACTTAGCTATGAAATGAAGGTTCGGCCAATGACTTTTGTATGTTTACCGATCCTCATTGACGCGTTCAGTCAGTAGAAGATACGGCGATTAGTTACCAGAACAGTGAATACTACCTTGGGTTGAATGATATTTCACTACTACATGAATGTATCATCCACGATTCAAATAACCAATGAATTTTTGTCAACATATATCCATGACTGTATCCGTGCTGTCCAGTTTGCGTGCCTTCATTAAACTATTGAAATGTCAGAGGCAGTTCAAGTCGTCATTGCATTACATGAGAGTGTGTGAGAGTTATTATCAAGTGGTCTGTTACATCGAACTACTACACCATTCGCGTTACTCGACACTCCCACTCAATGTCTACATGACAGGTTCATTCGATGATGCAGAGGTAACCGAAGAAGACTGTTTTCAGTAATGATCAATACATAACATCTGCATCCAGACATAGAACATTCCTGACACTCTACAAAGACCATATGCATGAATTGACAATGTGGAATCTTGATTGTGGAGTTCCAAAATCGTTGCATATCTCTGCCGACAATGTCCCTCACGCACATCTTCAACCACGCTTTTACTAGGATTAAACTTATGACAAACTCCATCTTTGGCAAC
Organism: Oreohelix idahoensis; assembly: GCA_024509875.1. Lineage (NCBI taxonomy): Eukaryota > Metazoa > Mollusca > Gastropoda > Stylommatophora > Oreohelicidae > Oreohelix > Oreohelix idahoensis. Next base: position 34,510 of record JAMPIV010002877.1, read on the forward strand.
TGCTTGCTTGGCTAGTATTCGATTGGAAACTGTTTCACACAAAAGCTTGTTGGTTTGTTTAGTTTTAACTAAGTTAACCTTCGAAAACACTCTTTCGACGCATGCTGAGGAGTGAGGTTGCGTGTGTGTCGTTATGCTGCTACAACTACCTAGCGTACCTTCATCATCGCTCATTTTATAATCTTATAATTAAAAAAAAAATATGCTGTTTGTCTGCTTAAGTCTGAAATTTAAAAAGAATACTTTAAAACACATCGCAAAAATCACTGAGTATTGTAGATGACAGCCATGAACAGAATAACAGGAAATAGATAGTTGATGTAAACGAGTAAAAAAACAACGTCATTGATGTGATGTGGAATAATAAATTATAACGCACAAATAATTACTTTTTTCCAAATTTAAGTGTATGATCATTATTTGATGAAATGCATGTTATATATATATGGCAAAGGGACATAATGTATTTACTGCATTTTTTTATGAGTTTACCTCCTCTTGTATAGAGACACATAATGTTTTACATTTAATTATAATATACATATAATGTATAATGTTCAGTGCACAGAATATACATACATTGTAAATGCCAATTGTCAAATATACCCAGATTAATGCAGATTTGAAAAAAACAATACCAAGATACCCAGACGAAAGCCAAAAAACCCAGATCTAGTAAAAAATACCCAGCTGTGGCAACACTGGTTCCAATGAGCAACATCTTCTATAAAACCAATTGCTCTCTTTTCCTCTCCGGCAGTATTGTTATTTTAGAGTCATTGTTTGCACTTCTTCTTCGTAATAATTCGTCTTGTCTTTTTACCTGACCATTCCTGCTGAGAGTAGACAGGTGATACAATATTGACCGACAGTCATGTTGTTATAATCTCCGTGTACCAAACTATGGGCGCGACGAATTAACACGACGTACGCCCAGCAAGTTTATTTAGCGCTGACATGGATATTGTGATTCACTAATTAATGTCTTGAAGAGTCACAACCCAGAGGGTCGGTGTTTGGACAAGGACGGGGAGATAAATTACACTGGCTAACAAAAAAAAATTTTTTTTTTCTTTCTCTAACATTTCTATGTTTTTCTGGTCAATTTTAATGCGCTGTTTTTAAATCTGCAAACCGTTTTTCTCTATCAGGTCGGGATCTCTAGAAATACGCAATTGAAGTTTTTTAACAACGCATACAGTATTACAACATCATTTGTACAAGAAGTATAACAGTTATGTAGGCTTGAATTTCTTTGCAGTCGACTTTCGTCGGTGAATGGCATGTGGTACATCGCGATGAAGCATCCAACAATAATCGGCAAGCATGGTCACACTCCACCGTCCTTGATAACGTGACTCCATTACGGCGATATCTTGATGGAATCGTTCTCCATGTTCATCGCTGACTTCGCCAAGGTTGTCAGGGAAAAAGTCAAGATGCGAATCGAGCAAATGGATTTTGAGGGACATGTTACAGCCCATAATTCTGTATGCATCTATGCACTGCTTAACAATATGCACATAATCGACAGATTTGTGATTTCCCAGAAAGTTATCGACAATCGATTTGAATGCCATCCATGCACGAAGTTCACTACCATGTAACAAGTTCTCGAATTGTTTGTCTGCAATAACGTTCCTAATCTGAGGTCCTACAAAGATACCTTCCTTTATCTTTGCACCGCTAACTTGCGGAAACTTTTCTCGAAGATAAGTGAAAGCTTTGCTCGTTTTATATAACGCTTTTACGAAATTCTTCATGAGCCCCAACTTTATATGTAACGGTGGTAAAATGATGCTGTCTTTGTTAACTAATGGCTCGTGTATTACATTTTTATGCCCGAGCTGCATACGATCCCTGATAGGCCACACCTTTCTTGCATAATGTTCCTGTCTGTTGCGGCTGTCCCATTCACATAGGAAGCAACAAAATTTAGTATACCCAGTCTGCATGCCCGTGAGAATTGCAATGACCTTTAGGTCTCCACAAATCCGCCATTGGTAGTCATTGTACTTTATTTTTGCCAAAAGTATAGCCATATTGTCATAAGTTTTTTTTCATATGAACAGAGTAGGTGACTGGAATTGATGAAAATAAATGTCCGTTACGCAATAACACGGCTTTTAGACTAGTCTTGGAAGAGTCGATGAAAAGTCGCCATTCGTTGACTATGTGCTCATGACCGAGGTGCACCATTAGACCGTTTACATTTTTGCAATAGCAATGTCATCATCCATCTCAAAGTATTGAACAAGTTCTCTGTGTCTATGACGAAATTTAGATATCGGAGTATTGGGCGCTAAAAGATTCCATTCTTTGAGTCGCGAACCGAGTAATTCCGCTTGTCCTTTGGTAAGAGCGATATCACGTATTAGATCTGAAAATTCTGAATGGTTAATTAAGTGAACACCATCATTCACCGGTATATAATCCGAGTCAGAATTAGTTTCTAAAGCAGGTAAACTATCACTTTCTGATGGTTCATTCACGTCCAAAGGATATTGTTCTGGTGGAACTGGGATCAGACACGTGATTGGATCATGAGGCACTGGTTTCGAAACCGATTCAATATTTGGATAAACCACAGACTTTCTAGTTTTAAAAGTGAAACCATGGATATTTGTCAAGCAGAAGTAACAATCAGTAGCGTGATTTGTCGGTTTACGCCATATTACTGGCACTCTAAAAGGCATCGACTTATGCTTTGGCGATTTTCGTAACCAACCTGCCAATGTATTTGCACAAGTCAAACAAACAGCATTTGGCTTCTAAGATTTATTTGCATCATCAACTTTCGAATCGAAATAAAGTTCATATGCTTTCTTTAGTAATGGTGTAAAGTTTTTTCTGGTGAACACGATCGGTAAAATATCCACACACGTAACAGAACAGATCAGCCGAATTTCTACAACTTCTAGAAGCCATATTTCGCTCAGAATTATTTCAAAATACAGTAACTATTTGAAAAATATTGTAACATATGTCATGCATCTTTTAGCGGTATAAAAAAGTAGAATTATTTTGCATTTTATTAATTTTTAATAAGTTATATAGTAAAAATGAAACGGAGCAAATAACGGTTTCCCATAAATATATTTATTCACAAATATCTTAAGAACCCGACGTGATAGAGATAAACGGATTTCAGATTTGAAATCAGCGCAAGAAACTGACCTAAGAACACTTATTCTTATATAAGAAAGAAAAATGTTGTTTGTCAGTGTTATCCGTGTGTGGACATATTACAGTCATGCACCTGAAAGACTGAATGTTGTAATAGCTTCAGGCTTGAAGTGTTACGATTATTTGTGATAATATAGGGAGTTGTAGTGCAATCATTTATAACACATAAGGAAGGGAAACCCGAGGCCTGTAAACAGTAAATAAATATTAGACAAATATAAAGGTATGTTTTCAGGCACTCGTAAGAAATAAAGAAGTAGAACACTAGACAACAGAAAAACAACAGACGTGAGTGGCTTACCCAGGACATGAACCCAGGACCTTCCGTGCGACAACACCGCCTAGCTATGCAAGCGAATCTCACTATCCTCCCGGCCATCTAGACATCACCAAAAATGATGCTTCGATGACTGGTCACTAGTGCGAACCGCAAGACACAACACCGGAAGTTTACAATGGGCAGCCCAGCCTATTAATGACGCAATCACTTCTGTTGTTCCCCTATTATACAGTATAGGTCAGTCCACACAAGACAAAGACCTTAATACAGTGTCTAGTAAATGATAGTAGACGTAAGAACAGTAAGTATAGAACAGAGGGTAGGTTTTTGGTATTGTATAAACATAAATAACACACAAGGAAGGGAAACCCGAGGCCTGTAAACAGTAAATTAATATTAGACAAACATAAAGGTATGTTTTCAGGCACTCGTAAGAAATAAAGAAGTTCTTTGTTCTACTTCTTTATTTCTTGAATGAGCTAATTCTAAGACAATCCTTCACAAAAGTTGACGGCAGATGCTAAAGTTAACATTGCTGGGACTCATTTAGCATTGTTCTTGCTTTCTGCATATCTTGTGAAAGCTCCCTCGAGGTAGAAGCATCATTTTCCTTCTATCTACAACAATGCCAAGAGTAATCTTGTGCGAAGGTAGACACATTTGAAGACACACATTAGATACTCTAGGTTTTGGCCACTGTTGGACCACTACTGCAGAGCAAATGGGAGGAACCCGTGACAACATGCCTGAAATGTAGGATGTCGAACACGCTCGCGAGCATCGCGTCGTCGTCCGTCACAGCCTCGATTAATTTATTTATGTTCACTCCTGATTTATAAATCATAGGTATATAGCGTAAAGGGCTTTTTTCGTTAGTAAATGCTCTTGCCATCGATGTAATTTGTTTTCGTACATCTTTAGGGGTTACGGCGATATTTAACAGCAAACTGAACGTTATGAATTTCGCCGAAAATGAAAACATAAAAATGCTTATTGTTATTTATCTATTGATCTGGGATATATGCCCCGACAGACATTTTTGTAGAACTATTAAACTCTAAAAGTCCCTCATGCATTGTTTCAATATATCTCTTATTGTTTAGCCGCAGTATCGAATTTAATGTGATGCACGCACATTTTTTTCCGACTTGCACAACATCCTCTGCTTAGCCTCCTGATGCTGTACCGTGAATATATATATATATATATATATATATATATATATATATATAGATATATATATATATATATATATATATATATATATATATATATATATATATATATATATATATATATATATATATATATATATATATATATATATATATATATATATATATATATATATATAAACCTGTCCAGAGATATGTCCAATACGCTGGAGAAAACCACATCAAATTCGGTTCAGCCGTTCTCGAGCTTTAAGGTAACAGACAGACAGACGTTGCTTTTTTTTATATATGTACAGATATAGATAAATTCTCAGCAAATGAGAGATCTGCGGCAACAGATTCTGAGCCGTTTTACTGAAATTAGGCGTTAAAGCTGATGACTGACAGGGACTGTCTGCTGAAGCGTCAGGTCTGTTTATCTATTTTTGTTTTATTTGTTTTGTCTTGGATTGTGTGCCACAATAGTTGGCAAACTAACATTCACATAAATACGTCGATATAACCAATGGTAAAAGTTTTGGAACTTCTGAATCAGTTCCGTCGCATTCAGTATTTAGCCACAGGTCCGAACTTCTACTACACCCACATATCTCCTCATCAGGACCGGCTACATGGAAAGCCAATGGGATCACTTGTTCGGGGCGCCAAGACTTAAGCGCTAAAACTATCTGGGACGAAATCAGTCGTGCACTTTTTATAACTCTCGTCCCGTCTGGCAGTATCGTTTCATGTCTTCATTTGTTTCACTCATCGTCCTATTATTTGGCATATTTATTGCCCTTACATTCTGTTTGCTGTGACCACTCCCATACTTGTTTACGTTTTGCCACGTGAACCGTAATAATACCAGGTTAATTAGACCTGGATGCGAATAATACTTTTATCACGTAAGTCGCCTAGCCACCTTTGATAGAGGCGATCTGCGTTTGTACAACATGGTCTCGTACGATCGATGAAAAGAAAGCCGTCTGAGGGATGGGCAAAGACACAGGTGAGAAGTAGATAATCGCTTCCGCGGGTCCATCCCTGTGTAATTATTACGGATGACCTGGCAGAGGAGACAATATGGCCGGAAGTATTAAAGCATTATTAGAAAGAGGTCACGCGTTGGAATTTTAAAATGTAATATTTTAAAATACGCGGGGGTATTATGATTTAAACACCCCAACCCATATAGTGCAAAAGAGATTGGATTGATGTTAAGTGACAGCCGGAGTACACAATGGTTCTCATTGGCTAATTCGTCGAGAGTACGACCTGGGATTTGAACTGAGAATTGGAAATATAATCTAGCGAAATCGGAGTCACAAATCAGACTGCATTGCCACGTCAAGCTAGCAATTCAACAGAGCAGATCGAAGTATTTGGGCAACTTTGAAACTTAAAATGGTAAACTCGCACTGAGGAATCAGATCACCCGTCATAAGAGGAATACAAAATTTCCAGACCAAGTGATTCGAAAGCATCTAACTTAAGTTGCTAGTGTCCATTCTAAACTGTGCCAGAAGATTGTGTTCCCAAAAGTTACTTTGGGGTAAGTGTAAACATTTATTTTACAAATGTGAACGTCAACATATGAAAATAGTATATTCATAAACCACTACAACAAGCGCTGGTGATTTCGTCGTGCTAGTCATACAGACAACCGACAGCAGCATGGACACCATTCTCCGACTGGAGCAGTGATGAGTGATGATTACATCACATGTGCCTCAAGTGTATCATATCATTTTGTGAGATATATGTACCTTGTTAATTGTAATTCAGGCAAATCATTTCTTTCTCGCTGTCCAAGCACATATTTTCCCAGTTTAATACCCAGAAGAATATTGGTGATTTCTAATCATCTTCCCTGAGTTACGCTGTGTATACTCAAGAATTTAATTATTCAGAGAGGCTAACATTCGTGGGTGGACAGTGAGGCAATGCGCCTGTTAACTTGCAGCCCACAAATGTACTTGGCAGAGACAATTGTTCTTTTTATTTTTGTCTAAAGTTCGTGGTACGAAGCTCCAAGACGAAAGTTCTACGCTACTAGTTGTGAGTTAGAAGAAGGGAATCAACACTAACCGCCTAAATTGGACAAGTTGTGTGGAGAAGTGCCCTTATCACAGAACTGACGAAACCACGGCTGCAGTAGTCATTGATTCTAAACTAAGTGCTTACTAAAAGGCAACAGCAATGAACATTAACATTCCTCCTTCCAGTCCCTATGAAGATAAAACTTTCATCTAAAATTCGCAATCATTTCATCTATATTTTAACCTGTTAAAACTAATTGATTTTTGAATTTGTTACATGCTATATTAAAACATAACAATCATAGTTGATTCAATTATAAGTGTGAAAGCATACGTATGAGCAAGACTTATATACATATACATATATATATATATATATATATATATATATATATATATATATATTTATATATTTATATATTTATATATTTATATATTTATATATTTATATATTTATATATTTATATATTTATATATTTATATATTTATTTATATATACATCTAGACATATATTTACATACATAGAGCTAATTCTTAGAAAAGAATTTCGCTAGATTTACACCAGCTGGGGGCTTGAACGGGCTAAAACCATTGCTTAATTCTTCACAAAAGGCGACGGATCAGATATAAGTTAACAATTGCTCTGCTTTTTGCAACATTCATCTTGACTTCTGAAAATATCTTGTGAATATTCCCTTAGGCTAGAAGCGTCATTACCCTTCTATCTACAACTCTGCCAAGAGTAATCTTGTGCGAAGGTAGACACCTTTGACGACCCATTTTAGATACTTTAGTTTTGGCCACTGGTGGACCACTACTGCAAAGCAGGGGAGGCAGTCCGTGACACTTTCGCGCGTAAAAAGCTAAGCACTTAGAATCAATCACAGGTGACAAATGTATTTTTATTTTGTTTATTTATATTTGTGTGCTTGAATCTCTTTAGATATTAGTTTGCAAAAAAAGCAAAACACAATGTGGAAAGATCTTATTCTGGGAGATGGCGGTAGACCAACGACTAGGAAATGGCGGTAGACCTACCTGGACGAGGGGCATATCCAGAGAGTATTAGAAAATCGCGGAGACGGCCGGATATAGTGCTTCATTCTTCAGCAACGCTTCAGGTCATACTGATTGAACTGACCGTGCCATTTGAATCCAGATTAGACGAGCAACATTCGTTCAAAGCGGTCAAGTATAGTGATCTGGCCGCGGATCTGAGACACGAGGGGTTCACTGCAATGGTAATGGCTGTTGAAGTGGGCGCAAGAGGGCTTGTGGCTGCATCATTGTATGATTTATTGAAACTGTTGGGGCTGAGGGGACAGTCGAGAACAAGGGCACTGAAGAGGCTTAGTGAAACTGCCGAAAAGGCATCAGGCTGGCTGTGGAACAACCGCAATGGGCAATGGAAATCGTGACAATAAACTCTGCGGTACAGAAAACACCAAAATATTTCTAAGTCCACAGTATGCTGAGTTTTTTGGTGTACTAGTGAAAGGGCTGTAACTGAGGGGCAACAGGCGGCGTGTATTATAAGGGGTGTCAGGCACAGAATTGCAGTGACTAGACTCGTCGGCTTCGCGCAGGTGTGTGTCCTTAGTTGTGATGTGCGACGGAACGAACGGAATAATTTGTCTTCTCTTTGTTACTTTCACAATTGCCTCCACGGCTGGCGGAGTTGTGGATTTTAAAGTTGCTACCATAAGTGAAATGGGTTCATTTTCGATACAAGACAACAGGAGGCTGAAACACTTAAGAGTCATGGCCCAAGTGGGCCCGCCCCCCTTAGAGTGTAAAGGAGTATTCTTCTTCTTCTTCTTCTTCCTCGTTCGTCCTGAAAAGGACGTTGGTTGCGTTGTGTCTGTTTCCAGCGAAGCTGCGATATCTGCGCCTTTCGGCCGACACATCCGACTTCAGCACGGCATTTTTTAGGACCGGGTTTGCCTTCCCATTTCGATCCGCACTCGCTCAGCCAGCCTGCACTGCTGCAGACTGTTTCCAGGACCACCACGTGGAGGTGGAGTGCGGTCTTGACCAGCTCTGGTTCGCTGGTCCTGACGCAGGCAGTCAAGCTATGAGTCGCTGACTGCGGTCTCTATTGCTGCGTCTTGAGGTCCCGTAAAGGAGTATATCGGGCCGAAACACTTGTTGGACGGGGGACTACTTCTGATGATCAAATTGCTTCCTATTGTATCGCTCTGTAAAGAGTTTCCTATCATCTTATTCACACACACACACACACACACACGCACACGCACACGCACACGCACACGCACACACACACACACACATATATATATATATATATAAATTGTTGATCAGAATCGACGTCATTGCACTCTGGGCAAACCCGTGGTTGCGCAGTCTCCCTCAGCAAATGTCGAAGGGTATGAATGGTAAGTGTTCCTGTTGCGCGCTGGTTGTATACACGCTGGATGCATCCTCTCATACGGCCATTCCTGCTGGTCTTACATTTGATGATAAATTCCGGCAACCTTAGCCTTGACGGTTCATCGATTGCAGTGACATTCTCTAACAGGCGATTATTAATTGCACTGCCGTATGTCTCCCTTATCAATATCCAATGCATCTTCTATGGGTGCTCTTGGAGCTAGTCTGCCATCTCTTTCATTACCGCGTACCCCTGCATGACCAGGACAGTAGATCGACATCAGTTCCTGACGATTTGAGGCTTCTATGGAGGTTTTCCATTCATGCCGGAGCCATCCATTTTGAACCTTCCGAATCATGGATTGTGAGTCTAACGCAATAACTACCCTTGTTAATGAAGTTTCAGACATCCGCCTTAAGGTTGCTGTAGCTGCCTCTACCTCCGTTCTCATGCTGGAGGTTTTTATCGTGTAAGACCCGCTATGTTCAGAGATGATTCTGCCCTTTACTCTAGCAGAGAAGACCCACTCTGTTTTTTCACCCCGAATTACAAACCCATCAGTGTACACAATGGCATCATCATCCTCAGCATTATGTTCAGAGATGATTCTGCCCTTTACTCTAGCAGAGAAGACCCACTCTGTTTTTTCACCCCGAATTACAAACCCATCAGTGTACACAATGGCATCATCATCCTCAGCATGATCATTTATCAGCTTATCAATTTCCATCTATGCCCTCCCATCGGCCCAAGCTCTGCACACATCCGCCAAGGCTGATGATGACTAGCGGGTAGTTCGTCCAGTTCTCGCCTGACTTACTCCACTCTTCTCCCATGAATATATTTTCAACAGTGGTCACCTGTTTAATAGTTGCCTCTGCCTGTGCCATTCATAGCATCCCCCTATTTATTCTCGCCCAGACAGTTCAAACTTTCACGATGTACTGTCACAGCAAGCTGATGGCGCCGTTTGGTTAGTCCTAGGTTCGATTCTCTGTACGCCTATTACTTAAATTTTATTTTCTGTTGTCTGGTGTCATCCTTTATGTCCAACGAGTACCTGTTTTTTACATTTATTTATTTACTTATTTATTTACTCTTATAAATGTACATAGCACTTCATATACACACACATAAGGCTGCTTTGAATTCAATTTTGTTACTTTTAAATTGTTTTCTCGCTACTTTTGTTGAAAATGTCTGGCAACACTGAGTGCGTTGGAGGAGATAGATAGATAGATAGATAGATAGATAGATAGATAGATAGATAGATAGATAGATAGATAGATAGATAGATAGATAGATAGATAGATAGATAGATATAGACAGACAGACAGACAGATAGACAGACAGACAGACAGATAGATAGATAGATAGATAGATAGATAGATAGATAGATAGATAGATAGATAGAGAGAGAGACAGACAGACAGACAGACAGACAGACAGATAGATAGATAGATAGATAGATAGATAGATAGATAGATAGATAGATAGATAGATAGATAGATAGATAGACAGACAGACAGATAGATAGATAGATAGATAGATAGATAGATAGATAGATAGATAGATAGATAGATAGATAGATAGATAGATAGATAGATAGATAGATAGATAGATAGATAGATAGATAGATAGATAGATAGATAGATAGATAGATAGATAGATAGATAGATAGATAGATAGATAGATAGATAGATAGATAGATAGATAGAGAGACAGACAGACAGACAGACAGATAAATAGATAGATAGATAGATAGATAGATAGATAGACAGACAGACAGACAGACAGACAGACAGACAGACAGACAGATAGATAGATAGATAGATAGATAGATAGATAGATAGATAGATAGATAGATAGATAGATAGATAGATAGATAGATAGATAGATAGATAGATAGATAGATAGCGCTGTCTTCCTCTTGCACATTTACCTTTAACTCTGCCTTCCATTATGGTCTTCAGTAAGGTTTTATGTCTTTTTACATGGCCGAAACATTGTAGCTGTCAAATTTTGATATCCTTCATTAATTCTCTTTTCATTCCTAGGGCCTCCTAGTAGTGAAAAAAACAAAACAATTTAAAGAACTTTTATACCTTATTGTTTCTCATTACCGAAATATCCACACTTCACACAAGAACAACTTGCTAGCATGTGTCTTGTAAACAATACGATATTTTAAATACACTCGGCTTCTTTCAAATCTAGCTATCTCTATATCAACCTCTAACCATCGACGACAACAGAAAGAATGTCAATGTTGACAGTACGAAATCTACCATCCGTAGAAGGTTTGGAGACAAACAATCCATTTTAAATAGTGTTTACAAATTTTTATAATGTGGAGAGTATATAAGGTTTGTTTAGCTTGTAGTGTAAGGAGACAGTGCTATCATCAAAACGTTATGTAAATGTTCATTTGCGAGTGAATTGTGCTTAATTCTAGACCGTCTTCAATCCCACGTCTTTGAGGATAGAAAGACAAGCTCACTCAGTCCACACGCATGTCCTAACAGGCAGCAAATGTAGTGATGTGAAAAGGTCTAGCAATCTCATAATGCACTACACATTGTTACAGAAACAACTGTTGCAAATTTGGAAAGTTTAGTTTAATCTTCGAATGCCTCTATACTGGTTCTGTAGCAGGTGATCATGGCAGAGCACAGAAAAAAAAAATATATATTTTTAAAAATATATGACAACTTTGTTAGTCTTGTCTTTTAGATATGACACCATATGTGTGACATTTTCCATTTACATACAATTAGTGCCCTGTATATATAGAGTTATGTCAACTGAGTCAGAATCGAAAACGAGGCTGAACGACGTGGACGCCATTTTTTGTCGACAATAGCAGGTTTAGTAGCGGGAATAAGCGTCGAGTAAGAATTTTTTTTTTTTAAATTAACCCCTTAATGAAGAAAAATATCCCGTTCAACCTCTGATGGGTTATAATTAGGATATATATTGTTTTCAATTCCAAATAATATGAACAACTGCCGATGAGAAAGTGGCATCACATTTGTAAAATCATTGTAAATAGGGACAATCACAATTTTGCTAATACGTTAAATAAATAAACAAAAACTAAAAAACAAACAAAATCAAGAAGAAACTCTGAACAAGAATTATATTAAAATGGAGGGGTGTAAAGGCCTGGTGGTTCCAGTTATATAACTGACTTTAACAGATATTTAATTGACTTTCATCTGTTAAAAGTCATATGCATTGTAAGAACAGCATCAGACATTCACATTCTCAGACACTAATATTAACATTTGTTCGTGATAAATATTGTTTGACTATATTATGCAGTTCCCTAGGTCTGTCTATTCTTAACACCTCTTCTATATTTATATGATTTATATATATATATATATATATATATATATATATATATATATATATATATATATATATATATATATATATATATATATATATATATATATATATATATATATATATATATATATATATATATATATATATATATATATATATATATATATATATATATATATATATATATATATATATATATATATATATATATATATATATATATATATATATATATATATACGAGGCGTGTTCAAATGAAACCCGTCCCAGTGGCTTTATAACAAATATATGTAAGGTACATCACCAGGAGTAGTAAAATTAAATACAGCAATTGTTTTAAAGCAAGTACTCACTGGGGTTCTTTAGAAATAGTCACCATAGGCATTCAGACACGCATCCCACTGCATGGGTAGACGGCGAATGTCGTCCGAGAAAAATGACTTTTGTTGCTTATTGAACCATTTGGTTACCGAGGACCTGACGTCTGCATCGGAGTCGAATCGTTGTCCCTTTAGAGATTTGTTTAAGGGTCCGAACAAATGAAAGTCACATGGTGACAGATCGGGGCTGTAGGCTGGGTGTGGCAGAACTTCCCACCTTTTCCTTGCTAACGCTTCCTGCACAATGTTCGCAACATGTGGACGAGCATTGTTGTGCAACAGAATCACACCACGCGAAAGCATGCCGGGTCGTTTATTCTTGATGGCTGTATGCAAGTTGTCTAGTGTATCTTTGTAGCGGATGGCATTGATGTTCAAGCCAGGCTCTTTAAAGTCAACCAATAGAAGCCCTTCATGGTCAAAAAATGCGGTCAGCATAACCTTACCGGCGGAAATCTGTGACTTGAATTATTTGGGTTTTGGTGATCCGGGATGTTTCCATTGCATGCTCGCTGTTTTGCTGCACGGCTCAAAATGGTGGCACCACGACTCATCGCCTGCCACTATGCGCAACAGAAATGCATCACTCTCCTCTTCGTAACGCAGCAGGTGGTTCAAACTCCACCCCATACGTTCTTCCTTATGGCGATGGCTTCTTCTGTCGCAACAATATGCACCTGAGCTGGCCGCGGAAGATCTTTCGTTAACTGACGTCCTTCTCGAAACATTCGTGCCCAGTCTTTCACTGTAGTCTTAGACACACTTGTGTCACCATACACTGCTTTCATTCGGCGATGAATGTCGGCTGGTCGACATCCTTCGGCTGTTAGGAACTGGATCAACGCTCGCTGATCGACCTTGGACGGATTCCGTATCACACCGGCCATTATTTTAACGGTCTGCAGCACAAACAATGAATACTAGGAGAATGAACACTTACACACTTGTACATTCGTATGTGCTTATTACGTCAGATGTGACGTCATCATGCTCCTCCTACAAATGTCCACTTCGCGCAGCACGGGCGGGTTTCATTTGAATACTCCTCGTTTATATATATATATATATATAATTTTGTAATTATATATTTTAAATATATACAAGAATTATATCATGTAATAAAATTTTATATTTTTATTATTTTACTAATATTTTTTTAATTATAATAAAATTATATAATAAATTATGTAATATTATTATTATATAATAATACAAATTATAATTATAATATATATATAATTATATATATATTATAAATATAACATATAATTGTAAATTTATATATCATATATATTTTTTATATAATTTATATAATTTTAAATTATATAATATAAATTATATAATTGCATAATTATAATATATAAAATACAATTCGAATGGAGTATGTTTTCCTAAGTGTTGCAATTCTAACGGAATATTTGTTGCTAAATAGTGGAATTCTAACGGAATATAAAATTCAACGGAGTATGTGTTAAAAATCCACGCTACTGATTCTTTTCAATAAACCGGTAAGTAAACTAGTTTTCTTCTTTTTGTTTTGTTACTTGAAATACAAATAATAGTACAAATATGTGCTACTGTATTTCCATCTAATTTTATTTCAAATTATTAAGTGACCTAAACGAAAATGCAAATTGGGTCCGAAACTCATGATGGGGTCCATGTTCCTGCAATACGGGTACGACCGAAAATGGCGGCCAAATTTTAGTTGTCGTAACTCTATTTATACAGGGAACTACATACAATACTTGGAATGAAGAGGGGAGAGGGTTGTCAGCTTAGCGGGTTTAACCGATTATTATTATTATTATTATTATTTGCAAAGCATGTGGTGTGTGGAAGTAAAACACGATTAATATATAAGGAGAGCCAAAGGATCAATAAGAACTAACATTCTATGGTTTTATAGATCAGTATTTCATATCACATGAGCATCTAATGAAATGAAGGATCATAGCCCCGGCGGAGTTCAGCATGTAGGATCAGCAGTTTAGACTAATGAAGGTGAAGAGATACTTGACAGCTCAAAGCTCGTGTTTGAAGAAATTGAACAATTGGTGTTGTAAAGTTTTAGAGAGAAATAAAGCTGAAATGGAAATATAAAACAACCTATAATAATCATAAAAAATTATATCAACAACCGAAGTGTCACTGTGCACTGTAAACTGGAGTGAAGATGTTAATAACAGGGATTAACAGTCAGGATCGTGGCACACGATAGGTCATTTATTCGTGTGCTTCACTGTTAGTAATTCTGGCGGCATTTATTGCCAGTCAAAAATACAATAGAGGTTTTCTCCTATTTATATTCATTGAAAGAAACACAAGTATATAGATATTTATTGCGCCTAACTGAAACACGTCAAAGAATTTAATGTAACAGAGAAATATATATATAGATTTTTAATTAAAATATTTATTAATGCAAAAGTACTTTTAAGAAAATAAAACTACTAATGGTTTTATATATTATTTGTAAACAAATTTGAAAATTTTTTTTAATACTCACAAAATTTAAGCAAAAAATATGTTCCTATTTTCTCATGTACATTGTTGCCCCTAGGTATTAATTATTACTTCCCCTCAGTTTAATTGCTGCTTTTAGTGCATGTATCTCTTTTTTCGTCTTCTTAGTTCGCACTTATATAATCACATAAATATCTCTTTTAAAGCTGGTAGTCCGCCTCATGTCTGAAGATTACCATTTGTCCTCTTCCGTTTAGATGGTAGTGTGCATCATTTTGTGTGTGACCTGGATGCTCTGCAAACTTTTTTATTTCTCCGTCTTATTCTGATAAACCTCTTTTTGTCCCTTCGAAAGTTATGCTTCATCAGGCTGAAATAACTTCCCACCTTCCTTTGTCAATCTTTTAGCCTCTTCATTGCCGGGGATGTTACTTTGAGATGGGATCCATTGGATCACAACTCTTTTGAATCGTTGACATAGTTTGTGGAGCACCACTCTTACTTAATCCAGGTCTGCATTATTTTGGCTTTTCAGCGTTGCGGCTACGGACAGTACATCAATGAAGAAAGAACCTTATCCCTCTGTGCTTTCCTCTGTCATTATAATCTATGCTGCAGTTTTCAAGGCCTCTGCTTCTGCTGTGAAATTAAGTGAGAATTGTCCTGTTGCCACTGACAGCTTTTTTGTGTGCACCAGTGCAAGCTCAGAAAGACACTGTGGTAAAGTGGGATGATATAAATATTTATAGGGGACTTAGTGTACTGACTGAGATCAGCTGTGAAGGTATCTGTCTCTAATAGGTGTAGTGTTTTACAGATAACCTTACTTGCTACCACATTTATACCTCAGTCAGAATTATTCTGGAATATGTGATGACTACGTTGAATGTCTAGGGTATGTATATGATGGAGTGTAAGTCACAACAACAACAGACAGATAAACAATTTAATTTATTCCACCACACTTGACAACACTGTGACACTCACACACATTTAACACTCTATAAGACTATCTTAAATGAGTCACTGGTAAATTTTCAAATATATATGTATTAATTACTTTCACTAATATATATATCCTGATTCAACTACAAAGTGAACCAGGAATCACAATCAAATGTAATCACAATTTATATGTACAGAATTTATAAATATGAACCTTGTAGTGACATATTTTATTAATATTATCCTATGTGTGTCAGTGGTGTAGTAGTACTATGAGGTAATACTGGTTTGGTTTTTCAAGCTATGTTGTTATTTGTCATCATGACTTCAAGTGTTTGTTTATCCTGGAAATAGTATGGGGAAAAGTTCACAGTTCCTATCAATTTACACAATGTATTTTCCCTCTGTTTTATTATACTGTTAATTTTAGAGGGGGACACATAATGTTGAGCTCCTCTGGCCACATAAGCTTATCTTTCGTGATGGCGGCAGGAAAAGACTCCTCTGCTTGATAGCTTCCCTGTGTTCTGGAGACACCTCACTGGTCACTATCTGGACCCAGGAGTATGCTGTCAACCTCTAGATTCAGCAAAGCTCAGACCAGGTGCTGCTCAATAACTTTAGGACCACGGTCCCTGAAACAAGAAGGTTGTACCTCCTATTTCATAACTAATTTATAATCTATTTCCAGACTGAACACAACACATAACAAACACTGAGTTCAGAGCGGTAGGCCAACTGCCAGCTTCATCTGAAACAATTTACACCAGTATACTCCTCCCTAATGGTTACTACGCCTCTGCAATTCCAGCATTAGTTCCTTCTAGTCAATAAGATAGGTGTCAGTGTACTGAACTCCGCCCATGCCGGTCCCAAGCCCAGATGAAAAAGGAGGAGGGCGGCCTGCATGGAGGCCGTAAGGAGGCAGCCCCTCCACCATGCAAAGGCACAACAGGCCAATCACCTGTTTGTCTTAAACTATGATTACGAGAAATACAAGAGAGAAAACCGGACTGATTCTAAAGGCGACGAACTGGAACGGACTACGGACTACGACTTATGGAACTTGGAACACAAGAAGTATAAATGGGAAGGAAGAGGAGCTGGTGGAAGAGATGAGGAAAGCAAAACTAGAAATCCTGGCTATAACGGAAACGAAGAAAAAAGGACAAGGAGTCATGGATCTCGATGGCAACACGTTGCTCTACAGTGGTGTACCCATATCTGAAAGAGCTAAAGGGGGCGTGGGTTGCATTGTGGCCCAAAATCAAAAAGATAGTATCAAGGGATGGAACTTTGTCTCGGAGCGCATTATGGTTGTAAAACTAAAAGAAGGAGAAACCATAGTCAACCTGGTCATAGTGTATGGGCCAAATGAGGATGAGAGAGCAGAGGTCAAGGAGGAATTCTTCGAGCTGCTTCAAAGGACAGTGGATGACTGCCTAGATGAAGTTATCATGCTCGGAGATTTTAATGCCAGAGTTGGAAATGACCATGCTAGATGGGGTGGCGTTATCGGAAGATATGGAGAAGATACTCTCAATGACAATGGAAAGCGACTCCTTAGATTCTGCAGTGAGCAGAATCTGATCATTACAAACACAAAGTTCCCTCATAAGCGCATACATGCATACACTAGATGTGAACCAACCAAGAATGAGAAGTCAGTGATCGACTATGTCATTGTTCGGAGAAGCTCATTCAGATATGTCCGAGATGCAAGAGTCTGGAGGGGGCCAGAGATTGGAAGTGATCACTACCTGCTAACAATCAAACGAACAACTGAAAGAGTTGCTCAGCCTAGGAACTGCCCAACATCACGCAAGAAACCAAGTAAACGAGCAGGAGAAATGAGCATTAGGACCTACAAGCTGAGAGAGCCAGAAATTAAGACCAGATATCAGGGGCTTATTGCTACAGCAGTGAGCAACACAGAAGAACGACCTGATGACTTGGAAACCCTCTGGAATAAATTCAAGGATATCATAAAGACAGCTGCTGCAGAAGCATGCGGTGAAGTCCGACTTGGGAACCAGAGAAAGAGGACACCTTGGTGGACAGAGGAAGTCAAAGAGAAAATAAGAGAGAAGAAAATGGCATGAAAACAATACTTAGGAGCTAAAAACACAACAGGACAAATGGAAAAATATAGAGAATATGTGATACTCAGAACAGAAGCAAAGAACAAAGTGCTAGCAGCAAAACAGAAGTCCTGGGAAGAATTTGGAGAAAAGCTAGAAAAAGATGCACAAGAAAACCAGAAATTGTTCTATAAGACCCTAAAGAACATGAGGAAGGAAAAACAATGCCCTCTCAAATTTATAAAGGACAAGCAAGGCAAATTGCTTACTGCCCCGAAGGAAGTAATGGAAAGATGGAAAGAATATTTCTCAGAACTCCTGGATGGTGAGCATGGTGAAGCAACAGAAATGATAACCACTAGCACAGAAGAGAAAACCAATGATGGTGAAGATGACATAAAGATGGAAGAACTGAGGGCAGCACTAGAGAAAATCAAGATGGGCAAAGCAGCAGGGCATGATGGTATAACACCAGAAATGGTTAAGTACATGGGAGCATCAGGCGACCTGTTACTCTTAAAGGTCCTACAGGCAGCATGGTGCAACAAGACCATACCAAAGGATTGGGAGATTGCCATCATAACACCAATTTTCAAAAAGGGTGACAATCGACAATGTGGAAACCATAGAGGCATATCCCTTCTCAGTGTCCCTGGTAAAATCTACTCTAGAATCCTAGAGCAGAGACTCCGACGCCTAGCTGAGCCACAATTGGATGAGGTCCAGTGCGGATTCCGAGCAAACCGAAGTACTCAAGACCTAATCTTCACACTCAGACAGTTGAGTGAAAAGGCCCTTGAGTATAAGAGTGAGATCCATCTTTGTTTCATAGATCTGGAAAAGGCGTTTGACAGAGTCCCCTGGAGCAAACTTTGGGACTGTTTGGCAAGGAAGAATATTCCAGCACCTCTGATTCATGCTATACAGAGCTTCTACAAGTCTTGCAGAAATTATGTGAGGACAGCAAACCATAAGTCAGAAGAGTTCAGGACCACCACTGGTGTAAGACAAGGTGATATCCTGTCACCTTATCTTTTCATACTCCTCATGGACGATGTCATCAAGGCATGTAAGGAGAGAACAAGAAAGTATTCAGTGGGGTACTGGAAGATGAGACAGGTCTATATTTCGGAGCTGGCATTTGCTGATGATGTTGCCCTGATTGCTAAATCAGAGGCACATCTCCAATCCAACTTGCAAGTCTGGAAGGAAGAGCTGGAGAAGAGAGGGATGGTCATAAGCAGCTCTAAAACAAAATCCATGGTGATATCACGAGAAGAAAGAAAACATCAGATTAAGTTGGGAGAACAGGTCCTGGAGCAGGTCGACCACTTTAAATATCTCGGAGCTATTATAGACCGAAAGGGAGGTATCAAAGAAGAGTTGGCCACTCGAAAAGCAGCGGCTGGGAGACTTTTTCAGGCCATAAATCGTGGATTCCTCAGCAAGAAAGAGGTTGGTAAGAAAACGAAGATGGCTGTATACCGCTCCACCTATGTCCCAGTTTTGACATATGGATGCGAGTCGTGGGCAATGACTACAACCCACAAAAGCCAGATCCAAACCTCAGAAATGAGGTATCTGAGGAAAGTGGTTGAAGTAACAAGAAGAGACATGGTCCGCAACCAGACGATACGTCAAGGCCTGAAATCCCATCCGCTGCAGACCCAAATAGAACAGTCCCAACTAAGATGGTTTGGCCATGTCTGCAGAATGGGAGAAGATCGGCTACCACGACAAGCATGGGAAACAAAGAGCCAGGGATCCAGACCTCCAGGACGACCCAGAGTTCGCTGGGAGGACAACATTAGACAATCTTTGAAGGACCGAGGACTAGAATGGAACCAGGCCAGGAAGAAGACAGCTGATAGAATGGTCTGGCGCTCTCTCTTCCAAACCTCTACACCTCACGGTAGAAGGGGAACGACTAAGTAAGTAAGTAAGTCAGTGTACTGTTTGGCAATTCCATGTAGTTTTACTTTTCTCCGACACCTTCTGTTCAGGTTGGAGCAATATATAGGCTTTGCCTCATGTTCGCTACTGAACTACACACATATACAGACATAAATTATCAATTTACATTCAATTTTCATTAAAAAGATATCAAATATTTCAGGCTTACCACAATTCATGAAATAATACACAATTACGTTGACTGGCAATTAATATGGCGTAAAATCCGACCTGCCGCTGTCTCAGGCTTTTATTTAGAAAAATATAAGCTGAATCTCAACGCACTGTTGCTTTAGAAAGTTTATTTGAAAATGTGGTGCTGAACTGACGCTTCTAATTGCCTATATTGGCGGGTCTAACCAATCGTGCCATGTTTACACAGCTTTTCAAAAAAGTACCTCTACTACTATTCCCCCTGACAACAACAAAATAGTATTGGTAGTCCGACTAATCGTGTTTCGCCTTACATTTACTGCGCTCCAATCAAATAGGATTTAACATGGGGACCTATTTCCCGTACAATGGTGGTTTCAAAATCTGCCACTGAGCGATTCTGATTTTGGTGTTGTCTGACACCCTCACTATTTCTTTTGGCTATAATTTGTTAATTCCTAGACTATTTGCGAAACACTTAACATATTATTTGTCAGCAAGTCCTAAGGAACCCAAATATACAAATTTAAGGGAGCTAAGTGGCTGCGTTCAAAATATGTATTTTCTAGGATAGTCGTGTATTTGTTTTTTTATTTTTTATGTTTAGAACCGCCACCTGTCCTGCTGTACTGTCAGACTAATGTCAGGATTTTAGACATAAAACAGTAGAATGTCATGTTTCCTAATAAGCGTTTTGTAAGTTTTTTAAACCTAACTCTCGTATGAGTAGTGTTTTTTTATCACTGTCGATTTGAAAAAAGCTAGTGCTTGTGGCCTTACACGCGTGATGGTAGTAATTGTATAGCGAGACGCGTGTTAGTGTTGCATGCGTTCCGGCTTTCAGCCCTCCCTTCTCTCTATCCTAATTCCATCTGTCTTTCGTTTATGGTAACGTAGTGTATAAAATGACATGAATGGAATTTTAAATATAGGTCAGCTTGCGTATCTCAAGGTTTTTCTTAGAAAGGCAGTACACGTTTTATTGTGTTGTGGAAACGCGTGTATGCTGCAGTAGGCTTTTACTATCAACGTGAAACGTTACAATTTGCAGACGAAGTAGAAAACAAGGGGGATTTCGAGTACAGTCATTGTGACAGCACTGTTCTTTACCATTCTTCTTTCCTTTTATTGAATTTATTCGTTAGGCTTTACATTTACCTTTTAATTTATATATGTGGATTAGAATTTCTCACGACAGACACCTCCACCTCCATTTTCTGTTGCATTAGTTGCTGATCAATCTGTTGAATGGGTAATGTTTCACTATGTATTTTATCGCTAACGATTTTCTATCTGTTGTAGTCTGGCTATTATTTCACTCAATTCCAAGAATGTTTTCTATCATTTCGGGGAAACGATGTTGTATCCAAACTGGAAACGTGTGTGCAGTGTAGAAGGGTTTAATTGTTGATACTGCATTTATGGGAACTCCTCTTTGTTGTGGTTCATTCTACAAAGATGCTTCGCTGGAGTCTTTGCTTCAAAAAATCCAAACTATTTAGACATTTCTTTTGAAAGCCGTTTGACTTGGAAAAAACAAGTTGAAATATACAGATTGAGAGCAAGGCAAACGAATGGAAATTCTGAAAAACATTGCTCGAACAGCTTTGGGGGCAGATGCAAGTGTGCTAAAGACGTAATACACAGGGCGAGTTAGACCAGTCCTAGAATACAGCATTACAGCAAGGGTAACAGCAGCTAAGTCAAACTTCGATAAAATCAACAGACTCCCCAAAATCAAGAAATGAGAATTATAACGGGAGGCATGAAGTCAACACCTACAAAATAACTCGAAACTATTACGTGCCTCCAACGAATGGAGGATAGAGGAGACTGAGAGCCCAGCATCAAAGTGAAAAATTCAAGAGACTAACAGACCATCCAATATACCATGGAATAAATACTCTCACATGATCACGTGATCTCTTCTTGGTCAGAAGTAGTATGGAGATCATTCTGCCATTTTCTTTAAACTTATTATTGATTTTATCTCATCATATGTTGCACTGACTTAAAATACTAGTTTGGATTGTGTTCCATACTTCTTTGACACGTCTATCTGCCTTCTCTTTTTAAGAATCTTGTAGTGGGCAGAGATCCATTACATTTTTTACATTACAATTTTTTTTTATTCGTGGTTTTCATTAGTGCTTCAGCCTGGCATCTCTATTCCTTTCTTTTGTTTCTGAATGGAGTTATATCTGACAGAGAGTCTGTGAGGAACACTTTCTTGTCTCTTACAGACAGTCTGTGAGGAACGCTATCCTGTCTCTAACAGATAGTCTGTGAGGAACGCTATCCTGTCTCTAACAGAGAGTCTGTGAGGAACGATATCTTGTCTGTTACAGATAGTCTGTGAGGAACGCTTTCTTGTCTCTTACAGTGAGTCTGTGAGGAACGCTTTCTTGTCTCTAACAGAGAGTCTATGAGAAACGCTTTATTGTCTCTAAGAGAGAGTCTGTGAGGAACGCTTTCTTGTCTCTAACAGATAGTCTGTGAGGAACACTATCTTGTCTCTAACAGAGTACCTGTGAGGAACGCTTTCTTGTCTCTAACAGAGAGTCTGTGAAGAACGTTTTCTTATCTCTAACAGAGATTCTGTGAGGAACGCTAGCACGTTTCACTAGCTTTGCCCAACTTCAAAATGCTATATCTCAGCGAATATATAACGCATATAAGTGAAATTTTGTGTGTGAATTTGAAATGGTATAGACCCTATGAATTAAATTTTTCATTAAAATGCGGCCATTGGTTTCAATTTTCGTTTCTTTGCGATATAATATAAAATCCTACTTGCCAACACACATCACACGCACACATATTGAAATGTCTACAGTAAATTATACGACCTCATTTGCACATTTTTGGTTTATCAAGCAATTGGCATGATTTTTTGAGTGAAATTGCGTGAAAATCGCACTTCTTGAACATAAAACAGTTTATATCCGGTGTGCAACGCACACATTGTCAATCAGAGGTGTGTCTACAAAAATTATTGTGTGGTTAAGAAGCAAAAATGAGTCTGCGAGTACATTTTATGACATTACAGCAAATCACAAATAGGATTTTTAAGTATTTCTGCAATGAAGCTACTCGAGGAAAACTATATCATTCTATTTCAAACCCACAAAAGAGGACTATTCACGCCTTGGGGATAAGCAAACGATCATTGCACCGCTGGATAGCGACATCTGAAATG
The DNA here is from genome assembly GCA_024509875.1 of Oreohelix idahoensis. Classification (NCBI taxonomy): domain Eukaryota; kingdom Metazoa; phylum Mollusca; class Gastropoda; order Stylommatophora; family Oreohelicidae; genus Oreohelix; species Oreohelix idahoensis. Next base: position 58,095 of record JAMPIV010002877.1, read on the forward strand.
TCTAATTCCAGTGTTTTATACACGAAAATTAGGCCAAGAGTGGTGGATAATTTTGACAGAGAATTGATCCGCAGAGAAATTTGCAATATGTTTCACAATAATGAGGCAGTGACTTTAAGGAAATTGAAAAATTTGGTTAAGAAAGAATAATGACATTGATATTTCCAAATCTACGCTATGGAGGACTATTAGGAGTTTGGGATTCACTTTTAGAAAATATGTTGGTGGTAGAAACCTTATTTGTGAGAAGCCTCATATAGTTGCAATGAGAAGCAAATATTTACGCGTGGTCAGAGAAATGAGAAGAGATTGTTATGATTTTGTGTATTTAGATGAAACTTGGATCAATGCGCACCACAGTAATGAACGAGAATGGCAATCATCTGATGGAACAACTAAGAGACTAGTACCAAGCAGCAAAGGACAGCGCCTAATAATTGCACACTCCAGGAAGCAGCCATCATGGGCTTCTAAATAATACTGAACTCATATTTGTTTCAAAATCCACAGATAATAGGGATTACCATGCAGAGATGAATGGCAAGATATTTCAAGATTGGATTGTGAATCATGTACTTCCTTCCTTGGATAGACCGTGGTGTTTGATAATGGACAATGCCTCATATCACAACGTTGTGGATAGGTGGTAGGCGTTCATAGTGTCACGAGGATCCTAGAATCTGGGACTGTTTCGGGGATATAACACCCAGAGTCTAGATATATCTCTCAGCCTTCTTCACTCCTGCATCCTAATTCACCTTTTAGCCAGGCCCTATATTGAGCCATTGACTCGAAGGCTAGAGTAAAGTTTCTAAGCAAGAAATTAAAGATGTAATAAAAGATTGTGTGTTGTACCATTAGAACACTACACAGATCCATCGTCTAACGTACAATCTTCCTCCTAGATCGGTATAACCTGCAACCGCGCTCCGTTATCTAGGCTCTTTTTAATCTCACATCTAAAGCCGGACACAGCACTACCAACGCGATCCATGTCTCACCTCTACCTACGACAAGCCGCCAAGATCGCGGATGTAATCTTTGGTCAGCACCATCAGTCTGTGTCGCGAGTAGATTACTCTCTTCTTTAAATCCTTAGTTGCGTCGCAACTTTGCACTCATGCCGTCTGATACTAGTCTGATGATTGTAGTTATTAGCGCGACGGATAATCAGACTCTAAGGGAATCATCATAAGAGAGTTAAAGTCACACTATGCCGCATTGTCAAAGTAATAATTGTGAATCTGCTCTTCGTAGAGTATTATTAAAAGATATCCTAGAACTATACGTACAATGACTATGATGAAAAGTTCAAACTCAAAACTTAGTCTATACTCAATGTAAATGCATGTGCGAAAGAGTTGGATTATATGGTCAGAGAATAGTTAAAGATGAATAACAAATGTCGTTGTGTAACCTGTAAGATGTGCGATCTCGAGCGTTAATATAGTTAAGATATGTATGTGTTATGTGTTAGTGCCTCAGCATGTCATGTCGAAGTGCGAATATTCATCCTCTATAATCTGACTACTCTGTTGAGACGCATCGGGATTATGTCCTTCGATTTCCACGAGTGTGTCTACAAATGATTTTTATTATACATCACTAATTTTTCTTATAGGAATCTTTTCTTTGTCTTCTAACTGTATGTAATCGCTCTTTACATAATCTTACATCTTTTGAAACATTCTCCCTCTTGTCGAATTGTAATCCCTACCACCTATTATCTGTGTCCCACCCCCTACAAGATATGTCTCATACAAATATCATACACCCACCCTAAACAATAACTCCCTCATCTAGATCCAGCTAATAATCTCACTATACTCAATTTAAATCAGAGATAATCATATATACTAGAGAAAAAAACCCCACACCTCATTGACTCACTATTGATTACCCCCAAAACTGCATAATAAACAGATCTCCTACAAACTACTGATCCATATAGGAAGAGTACATAGTTTCTCGTCTCTCAGCTGCGATTAAATGATTCTTTGTCCACCGTTGCTAGTCATATTACCTCTCTAAGTCTAATCTACAATCGGCGCAACCTCACTTCGCTTAACGGATGTGACTAGATATCACTCCTTAACAACCCCACGCCCCCCCACCGCCCATAACACAAACATATGGTATCTACATACTTCAAAATATGACGCACAACGATCCGTCAGCATGAGCCCACCTGAATATTATTGTATCACTATTCCGTCTCGGAATCACGCCCTACTGATTTATCAGGCGTGTCTCACGACCGCGAATCCTCGTGGCATGAGACAGATGGTATAATTTTGGCTTTGCTCAATATTCAAATTTCGCTGCTCTGTGTTGTATCACAATAGATTGAGTCTCCTGCACATCTCGCCGATCTCTCACACTATGCATATAAGACCTGACTCATAAAGCGATTTGCATCCCCGCGCCTTGATCCTAGTGTTGACACTCATGGACTCGCAAGTATGTCACAGATCAGTACTAACGTATCCCATAAATTTAGATTGGTTGAAGTCTAACGCTAGCCCGAATACGAATCACAGTCGCGTGTATGTCAAGGCAGAATCATATAGATGGCGAGCCTCATTCTGTAGATGTCTCTCACTAGTTGTGTGTTTGACTATGCGTTAATCAGAAGTCGTGGTTCATCATGTACACATGGGTCTCTGTGACGCGACCAAATAGTGTAGATTCTGACTCACATGAGCTATATATAGCTATACAGCGAACGAACTGACGAAACGAACGAAATGTGAGTGTGTGTGTGTAATTCCGAAGGGTAAAGAATATGGGTCGCGCACGATGCCGCATCTCATACCAATTTGGCGCCCCTTCCGACTTTTCTGCGTTAAGTCTCTCAGCCTCATGTTATCTGTATTTACTCCATGTCGTGCTAGAGGTTGTGCCACATGAGTTATATTTAAGCAGATTAGCATTTATCGGACTATGTCGCATCCGTACGCTTTAAAGTAGATACTATCAGTGCCTAATAATAGAACCCTATCACATCCACTCATTACAGCCCACCCACACGTAGATTGAATTAACCGCAGATGAGGCAGCAGTTTTCTCTTGTTGTTTCGCAGTAATAGAACAGAAGGGAGCATAGCTTGTAATTGGGGGAAAAAAAGAATAATTAGACATAACTACGAATATAGAGAATCAGAAAAAGATTCTCAATAAACTACTCTAAAATTAGGATCTCTGGATCAGTTCCGATAGTATCTGAGAGATACATTATCGATAGTCTTAATACGTATCTCTAGTACTATGATAGTACTATTAGTACTAACGATAGACTCCAATGCTAATGTACTGATCCTGTTAGATAATGCATTATATAAGATATAGATCATGATAGGTATCTATAGATAGTCATAATGCTTAGATCAGTATACTTCGATATTATTCTTTGGATGAAACTAGATCTATGATTTATGATCGATGATTCTATAGACTAGATCTATCTTATTTATCATAGGATAGTACTAAGATAAGATCGCAGACTAGGTACTACGATCAGACACGATTATTGAACTAGAATAGATAACGTTAGTCATGATCATGATATAGCACGTAGAATACGTGAAAAATATCGCATATATAAAAGATTATGTTAGTTCATAATATATGCTCTATTATGATTAGTCTAGAATCTGTTTATCTATCTATCTATCTAATTGATATAGATACGTGAACGTCAGCATCACGATGAATTCACGATAAGTTGAAAGAATAAACAGACACAGAATAGCCACTTCACTTCATAGATGCACCGTACCTACTTGATTCGCACTCACCCTTACTCCTCCTATCAGACTTCCGCCCTCTAGACTAGCAATAGTTAGGTAGATAGTTTGGTTATTATTGATTTGATAGATGGATAGATAGATAGATAGATAGATAGATAGGTAGATAGATAGATAGATAGATAGATAGATAGATAGATAGATAGATAGATAGATAGATAGATAGATAGATAGATAGATAGATAGATAGATAGATAATAGCCCCTTCAGTCATAACTGACTATGAGAATGCGCCCCTGCGGTGACAACCATCAGCTGCTTATTTTCCTGGTGTTCCTTTCGACGTTTTCTCCCCTCCTCCGCTTGTTGTCCAATCTGAGGTGGCGCCGTAAAAAGCATCGCCACTTAGTGCGATCGGCAGCTTCATCCTCCCATGTTGCTGGATCCATGTCCAGTGCCCTCATATCTCTCTTGCACACATCTTTGAACCTCAGCTGTGGTCGCCCAACTGTTCTCTTGCCATCTGCTGATTGTCCCTAGAAGATATCTTTTGGGATGCGACCATCTTCCATGCGGCGAACATGGCCAAGCCAGCGAAGTCTGCGCTGTCTGAGCAGTGTATACATACTTTGAAGGCCAGCACGTGACAACATCTCGACATTTGTCACTTTATCTTCTTTCCACGAGATGCCGAGGATGCGGCGTAGACACCGTAAATAGAAGGTATTGAGCCTTCTTTCTTGCTTAGCATAGGTCGTTGTCGTATTTTTGAATCTGTCTAACAACACACTCAAATTTTCCGCTCGAATTTATCTATCGTATTTGAATCTGTCTAAGAACCCAGTCAAATTTACCGCGCGAAAATATCTAAGAGTATGGTACAATTTTAACAACCAATAGAATTGCTTCTTTTTCTAGTAGTGATAAAGAAACTTTTTTAGACTTCATAATAGGGCCTATTTAGTGTTTTTGACCGAACGCAGGTATTTTATTTCTTAAAAACTAAAGACAGTTAAGCAGAAAGGAATATCTCAAATTATAGCGCGGATATTACTTAAGAGATAAGCATAAAGATTCCATCATAATAAAATTTTATTGTATGAGAAAAATCAGTTTTAAAGATACTTTTACTTCAGGGAAACCCCCAATTTAGTTAGTTAAAGTATGCACAGATCTAAATGCACTGGGCTAACTAAAATATTAAAAGCTAGAACGATAGAGATACATTTCTAGTTTTATTAGAACTTTATATAATTGAAATCGGCCCATAAATAAGTGAGATAATAAATATTTAAACTTTATCAATTTGTACGATAGTGCTGAAAATGCGAGCAGAAGAAAATTTTAACGTCAGTTTTAACGATGTTCTGATTGGTTATACACGTCGCTATAAATAGCACGACGACCTAGGAAAGTACGCCACTAAATTTAAAAATTAATACCGCGCTCATGGGTGTCACAGGGTTATCCCGAAGGGTAACGCAAGAGAGTTATCTGTGTGGTGCCAGCCTTGTCAATGGCTCAAATTGGCCTGGCAACCCGTTGGAAATAGGCAGCAGGAGTGAAGAAGGCGAATGTAAGACTCTGGGATAAATTCCCCGCAGACAGTCCCAGTGATTCTAGATCTCGTGACACTATAACTCCTACCACTCTATCCCCCTCTCTATATTATAATGCTAACGAGCCCCCACCTCCCCTATTACACTGAGTGAACAGAAGAGGAAGAAAGGAAGAACAGAATGTCTCTTTCGCACACTTTCTTTCCTTCTCTATATATGTAATAACGTGTGTTGGTAAAGTAAACACAACTACAACATTTATTAAAGTACTGAAATATAACAATATTCAATTACACTAATACAAATGCAACTAGGAATGACATTAACTATCCCTGTGAAGAAAGATATTAGTTAATGCAAAATACACAACTGAATCTAAAGTATACACTATGTGATGATGATGATGAAATGTGAGCAACTCCTAAATACTAACAAAAAGGATATCGTGTTTCGGGTCTCTGACTGACTGTAAATATAACTCTGGGTATTTGTATACACTGGACAAGTCTTTGTCTGCATTCAATAATACTGGACGGTCCACTTTATCTCGTCAGGTGTCGATGGCCTGTTCTTTTGTTCCTCACAAAGTGAGTGTTGATATTGCCACGCGCATCTGAGATGGCTTGTTCCGAGGTTGTGTTGAAACAATGTTATGCGGTGGGGACTTCGTCTGATATGCAGATGTCCATGTGTGGTGAAGATATTTTCCTCAGGTGGTGATGATGGTGAAATCTGGTATATTGTTGAATTTGTTGGCGCATCAGTTTTACGGGGAGAATCTGTCCCTTACTGCAGGTAATTTAGGATCTCGATAAATTTTGTAGGCACTTGGTTTACACGATCGTCCGTCTTCTCTTGCCACTTCCGATCATGATTTCTCAAAGGCACTTGTTGTAAAATCGTCTGTTTGCTACTGCAACTTCTGATCATTAAATTCACGTGGACAGCTCTTTAGTAATGCATCCCTTATTCTAGGTAATTGCGGATTACTTTTCTGTGTGGGTGATTGTTTAGTAGAAAGTCCCTTCGCCACCTGGCAAGTTCTTTTCTAAAATCCCCGTTGTTTGTTGGTAGGTTTGTTGCCGTTAAATATCTGTGAGATGCATGTCGTCGCAGTATTTCTGTTTGGCCCTACTCATAAGCTCTTATCCCGTGATTAACGCCAACAACGTAGTAGACAAAGGCTGAATTATCTCAAATGGTCCCTGTCTCTACCACTGTGATGGATAAAATAACGAACCCTTTGTAAGTACCCCGTAAACTATGTTACGCCTGTCGTGTGTCTTGTATGTGAAATCTTATCACTATAAGGAATGGCTGCGCGGTGTTTACTGCACGGTTACCATGTAAGAGGCAAAATAAAAGTGTCTGGTATTTACTTCGTTATAGTTACTGGAAACTGTGTAATGTTATAATTATAATAATTCTCTCATGGTGTTTATTGCAACCTGTACTTATTAGTGTGAAATATAATATTATAATAAACGTGAATGGCATTTACAGTGTTAACTTTATGGAAAATATGTATCTATTATCTGACTGTGAAGTTTACCGTCGATAGATGTCCTTCTTTAATTTTAATGTACAAACTTATCACTGTCGGCGTCCTGTGGCCTAATGGATATATGAACGAAAAATTTTCATAATCCAGATATACCAGGTTCGATTGGTATTTAGGATGCCAATGTTTTGGTACATTTAGCAGAGTGCAGCTTTCTGTGGTCGGATTTTTTTCTGTATAAGGGTATTCTCAAGAAAGTACTTATGGTATAAACTATAATATTAAAAAACGTGCCTAGAATTTACAGTGTTAAATTTTTATGGAAAAACAGCCAATACAAGCTGGGGTTGACTGCCACGTCCTGTAAAGGATAAGCAACTAACTTTTTTTTATATTACACTAACCTTAGTGTCCATATCAAGAATTTCACTGACACACGTCTTGATTCTTTCTCGTGAAATCGAGAACCCAAGTATGTTGGCGGAATGCAGTCTCTTGCAATGCCGAGCTACGACTTTAGTTGTGTTATATATCGTTTGAATCGCCTATGGCGATTTTTCGGGTCGCTTCTTGTCGTGTGAAATTTCGTTTGTTTTCCTTTAGTCAGACATTCAGTCCTCATTACCGTGTAAAATGTCCTGTAATATTTTGCTATTATCGTTTTCTTGTTTTTCCTCTACCAGACAATCTGTCTGCATTCGTTTTTTGGGTGTCTGGTGCAGTGTTGTTCTTCTCGTTATAATTTCGTATTCTCACTCCTTTCATGTTTTTATTTATTCTGTCCTATTTACTTTCGCCCCGACTTTGTGTCTCCGTTACTTCAATATTTTCCGTGAAGTCCGACTGACCACCATACGCATTGTAAAATTACTTGGCCTTCTGTCGCCGACTGCACATTATGGTCTATTACTAGCCAAAATAATACTAGGGTATTATTGGCTTTGTGTAAACACACCCGCGACGTCCGGCGATGGACTATTGATGTAATGTCTCCTTGTTGTGCGACATTCCAGGTGAATGTTGTTGCATTCTACAGGGATTACTCAGAGCGCTGTCTTTTGTTATGTAAACATTCCTTGTAAAATTGGTGGATGTCCCATGACTGTTGACAAACGATGTCTGTGCCGACAATGAGTATAGACAACCGACTGCCATCTCATTCAGTGAGAAATTTACCGACAAAATATTGGGAATCGGTCTTAGGAGCAAAGACTCCTGCGAGTCAGGATGCATTTTACATTCCCTATTGTCGGCTGTGGTTATCTTCTCCCTATTACAATCCTCCTCATCTTCCTCGTTCCAATCCTCCTTCTCCTCGTCCAAATCATTCTTCTCGCAATCTTCCTCAGTTGCTTCTCCTGTATCAGCTATACATGGCTGATCCATTGCCTGTTTCAATATCGTGGCCGTGGCCAAGAGTTTTCGCCCCTGCTCGACTAGGTTCGTAAAGCGGGCTGTGATTTTCTGCACGCCTGCAGCTGACTGTCTAGCCGCATTGGGCTGCAGTACTGAGTTCGGATGTCCTTTATTCCAATGCTTTGTGGCTGCTCGTGTCCTGAAGTTAGCCGCTTCAGTTATGTGTCTGTCTAAATATCTCTTTAGCAGATTAATATGATATATTTCCCGCTGATTCTCCATTGGAATCTTATAATTGGTTCGAGATGCCTTCTCGACCATTGCGTATGGCCCATGCCATCCAATCTGTAACCTGTTCTGTTTGCTAGGCATAAACAGTAAAACGTGTGCTCCTATCTCTATCTCACATCTGGGACCAGTAGTATTATATTCTCTGTCATGTTGACGCCTCCTCTTCTTCATACGTGGTCTGTTTCCCTTAACAGTGGCTTCCTCCGTTTTCTCATGATTTAATGCCCCTCTCTGGCATTCAAGGAATGATCTGATACATTGATCAATGTCCCTTGCGATTCCCGGCCAATGATAATGGCTGGTGATTCTTTGCGTAGTGATGTATTGTCTGACCAGACCACTAGATTCACTAGCATGTCCCATACCTAAGATATAAAATCTATTTCGTGCTGGTACTACCTGTTGCTTATACTCATATCCGCGCTTTCCTACTTTCCTAAGGAGTTGTCCTTGCTGTTTAAAGCAATCTCCTGGTTGCGCTGGATTGTCCCCCTTCAGTCTCTTCTTAAAACAAGATTCTACCGATTTGTCGTTCTTGTGAGCTTGTCTCAGCTCTTGCGGATGGAAGTCAAACTCGTCTCCTTGTCTCTTCTCCTTCGCTTGTTCACATTTCTGCCCTGCAGCTGTGACTCTTGACTGACAAGTGTCTTCCAAACCCCCATATTTGTAACCTATAATGATTTCATACTTATGATCATTTAAAACTTCCGTTCGTAGTTCTCCCTTGACACATCTGCCTTCAATGGGAGTCCGGGCAATAGGCGCCATCTTTGGAGGATCGCCGTTAACTGTGAACGGAATTTCCACAGTTCCATCACTCAATTGTTCTGGTCTAACCAGTCTTGACCTGAATATCGATTCGAATTCCAGCCTGGAATCGAATACCTCTTCCGCTCTTTCTCTATTGACAACGTTGCGTTCCGAGGGAATCCGGGCGCTAGTTGCCGTCCCTGAAAGATCACTCTTCCTTCTCCGCCCTTTTGCGTTAGGGTCCTTGTAATATTCGTTGCCAGGTTTAAAACCCTTCTTTCTCTTGAGTGACCCATTCTGACTGACATCAAATGTCTGGGTGCCTCTCTTCGTTCTGTCCACATAACCAATGTTTCCCCACTTCTTTCTCTTGAGTGACCTATTCCTATTGACATCAAATCTCTTCGTTTCCTTCTTCGATCTGTTGAAATAAAAAGTGTTTCCCCACTTCTTTCTCTTGAGTGATCCATTCCTACTGACATCAAATCTCTTCGTTTCTTTCTTCGATCTGTTGAAATAAAAAGTGTTTCCCCACTTCTTTCTTCTGATAAACAATCTTTGAATCCGCCGACGGTTCAAAGTTGGCCATTGTTTGTCCTTATTACGTATCTTGTGTATCTTGCCCGTGGAATGGTCATAAATCAAGATACGGTGCAACCCATCTGTCCTTTTGTATCGGGTACAGTGTGTTGTTAATTTCGCGCGTCGGCGCCGTGCCTTGCCTAAAGCGCGTACACCAAGCTGTTTCCTCTTGTGTCGCTTGGTGTCTTTCCTTATGTCTATCTGCTTAATTTTTGTCTCGCCTACATATAGAACCGGAGTCCCGTGGGTGTTAAGCTGCTGTATCCCCGCCGGCTCTACCACACTGTTCTCCTCATGATCCTCTTCTACCTCCTTTTGAAGAGAGTCAGGGGGTGCCTCCGTGTCCGTCGTCCACCCTGTCCCGATAATAGTATGTGTTGTTATACCTTCTAAAGGCACACATTTCTCTCCGTAAGTTTTAAAAGTGGTAGGATCTGGCTTTCCCTCGTCCTGGGGAAAGGCAGATTTAGGCGATGTGGGCATCTGTCTATTTCCGTGGATAATAGCGAATGCCCGCTCCTGTCCGGTCTCTTTCTTCCACGTAGAAAGGCCGGGGGAGTGAGGTAATAGTTGTCCTCCTGATGTCAGGAGACATGTGCCTGTTTTCTTCTTCCCTGTGATGCCAGGTGAAATTGTTTTATTTGAAGTCCCCTTGCAAGATCCATCGAAGGTACCGCTTGCAATTAGAGTAGGTTCTTCTGTGCCTTTTAATAACTTTGCATTATCTCTGCAGAGGTGTCTGGAATCCACTGAATTAACTGAATCAACTACGCCCAAGGGAAGCGGGCCGGGTGAACCCTGCAGTTGTGGTTCAGAGGCGCCCATAGAGGTCTGTTCATTTCGGCCCTGTTCACCCGCAATCATGTGTGGCTGAATGAAGGTTTTTGCCTTCCCATAATCTGCTTTTCCTGCTGATTTCTTTGCATATGACGTAATGTAAGGCGAAGATGGTGTGTCCTCTAGGCGATATGATAGCTCGTCTGTCACTTCATGGGCCGAAATACATATTTCTGGTTTAACTTTTGTGGATTGTTCATATGCTATAAGCAACCTCTTCATCCGTCGTTCGTGCTCTCTCTCTGCCTTTCTCTTCTCCTTCTCCGCTGCTCTGATCATCATTGCAAGCTCTTCTTCTAGTGCTAGTTTTTCTTTCCTCTCTTGCTCTGCCATTTTTTCTTTTCTCTCTTCAGCTGCAATTTTATCTTTTCTCTCTTGCTCTGCCATTTTTCTCTCTTGCTCTTCTTTGTGCACAGTTAATATTTTTTCCACATATTTCATAAGTTCTCCTTTTTCTAGTTTTAAACTAGTTGCTTCCTGGATAAGTGCAGCGCGAATTTGTGTCAAATCTGCCATGATCAAGCTATATTTCAATCTGCCTATCGCTACTCAAACTTATGTGAGAGAAAAAAAATTTAGATCGAAAAAAACGTGCCCTTGGCCAAAGGGAGAAACCACAAAAAATTTTCCCGTATACTTCACTATAACCTTTACACCCGTACAGATAAATGACAATATTTAAAAAGCCCTGACCATAAAAGTCTGACCATAAACAGTCTGCCTTTCAAGAAACAATAACAAAATGTTTCTTCTAAGTGGCTTTAGCCGCTATTGTCTAATTGCGAACAAAAGGACTATACAATGTCGGGTCGCTTGTCCGACTTCAACAATGCCTATTGTTCGAGAACCACATGGTACTACACGTATACTGAAAGTTCAGGTAAATTTATAATGATGACAACAAATCAATATTGGTAACCAGATGCAGTAATTAAATAATATGGTATAATATTCTAACATATGTCAATGTCTTTATTAATATAATATGAATATCTAATCTAATTTAATATGAATATCTTGTTATCTAATATTCTAATCTGTATTCTTTCCCTCTACCTAAGTAGAATAAGGAACAGTATAGAAGACAGTGAATAGGTTTATACAAAATTGCAAAAAGGAATTATTTAATGTTTTAGTCTAGGGCAAGCCCCAAGGTACTATCCAGGACGACAGCCTCCACTTAATTTCCCAGTCTAGGGCAAACCCCAAGGCGCTATTCCGGACGAGCCCCCACTTAATGTCACAGGGTTATACCGAAGGGTAACCCAAGAAAGTTATCTGTGTGGTGCCGGCCTTGTCAATGGCTCAGATTGGCCTGGCAACCCGTTGGAAATAGGCAGCAGGAGTGAAGAAGGCGAATGTAAGACTCTGGGATAAATTCCCCGCAGACAGTCCCAGTGATTCTAGATCTCGTGACACTATAACTCCTACCACTCTATCCCCCTCTCTATATTATAATGCTAACGAGCCCCCACCTCCCCTATTACACTGAGTGAACAGAAGAGGATGATAGGAAGAACAGTATGTCTCTTTTGCACACTTTCTTTCCTTCTCTATATATGTAATAACGTGTGTTGGTAAAGTAAACACAACTACAACATTTATTAAAGTACTGAAATATAACAACATTCAATTACACTAATACAAATGCAACTAGGAATGACATTAACTATCCCTGTGAAGAAAGATATTAGTTTGTGCAAAATACACAACTGAATCTAAAGTATACACTATGTGATGATGATGATGAAATGTAAGCAACTCCTAAATACTAACAAAAAGGATATCGTGTTTAGGGTCTCTGACTGACTGTCAATAAACTCTGGGTATTTGTATACACTGGACAAGTCTTTGTCTGCATTCAATAATACTGGACGGTCCACTTTATTTCGTCAGGTGTCGATGGCCTGTTCTTTTGTTCCTCACAAAGCGAGTGTTGACATTGCCACGTGCGTCTGAGATGGCTTGTTCCGAGGCTGTGTTGAAACAATGTTATGCGGTGGGGACTTCGTCTGATATGCAGATGTCCATGTGTGGTGAAGATATTTTCCTCAGGTGGTGATGATGGTGAAATCTGGTATATAGTTGAATTTGTTGGCGCATCAGTTTTACGGGGAGAATCTGTTGTGGCGAGAGGTTTTGTTTGGCTCTTGAATCAGTATAGTACTGACAATTACAGAAATATAATTTCTGCAGAAAATGGTGAAGTCCCAGTGTCTGAGAGAACTACTGGTATCACAAATTAGTTACGGCTGTGAATGTTCTGATCTCGAAACAATAGTAGAGAGGAGACCGACATAAAGTGCCACCTCCGCTGTGTAACTAACTGTGATATTAATAAACAAGGAAACAGATTTTACTTAATAAAGATAAAATTGACAAGTCGTTCAAATACAATTTCCTTATTATTTATTTAGTATATACACTATCTATTCTTGTGCTGAAGGGTGAATGTTGAAAAATGGAATGTAATGGAATTGTAAGTTTACATGTGATTTACAAATATTTATTTTATATATATAAATATTTTACAACAAGTTTTCCAATTATAGGAACAAAAAATTTATATCAGCTGTGCTGTTAATTAAGGATATAACACTTATCAGCTATACTGTTAATTTTTGTCTCTTGCTATGCTAATTTCACTTTCTCATCACTGACAGTTTCTATGCTCACAATGCTGACAGAAATGGTACTAATGTGTACTCATCTCTTAAAACGTTCTGTTCTCCTTAGTTTGGTTCACACAACTCCTGCTGAGGCTCGTTACTTTAGCCCACCCAAGACTGAGGGGGACTAAAGATGTAGCTTCTGTACAATCTCTATGCTCCTGCGAAGTTCCAGGCAGCGGGATTGACTCGAACATACGACCTCAGGTTTTTAGGACACAAATGAAACCTGTAACAAGTAAAAATAGGGGCTAATTTCTGTCCTCAAGCCCACCTATTTCTATTGTATATGATATGAGCGTGTCTCAGTGTCTGCATGTGGGATGAATGACAACATGGCTCAGTATGATTTAGCAATAGCGAGACAAGACAGGTGTCTACTTGCAAAACATTCTTTCTGATAAACTAATGCATGGATACATTCAATAATATAGCTTCAATACATGAATACATTTAATACATTAATACATCCCATAATATAAATCAATGCATGAATAAATTCAATAATATGTACACCTAGGTGTGATACAACAATGTCCTTCCCCGTATAATCCCAGGCCCCCTCTGACGAGTGCTATACAAGCTGGTAACATATATCCTAACAATAACGTTATGTTCTTATGATAGGAATATATGCGACGAGGACTGTTTGGTTATATATGTCAGGTGGGAGTTATAGGAGACAATAGATTGGAGTTAGATGAGACAATAGATTGAGTCCTAACAAGGACTGTTTTGGTTATATTGCAGTTTGGAGTTATCAGAGACAATAGACTGAAGTTATAGACTGACAATAGATTGAGTCCTAACAAGGACTGTTTTGGTTATATTGCAGTTTGGAGTTATCAGAGACAATAGACTGAAGTTATAGACTGACAATAGATTGAAGTATGAGTCCTATTAGTCTTCGTCTATTCAATCATAATAGGAAATACAATCATTATACTAAATTTCCCCAAGATACAATCAGTGAACCAAAATATATTAAATATATACAGGTCTGCTGTAAGCCTCTTTTCCTAAAGGTTATCGTAAATTTATATTTACCCTCCAAGATTTAAAAAAAGGCCAGTTTGACTGGACTAGTGAAGTAGGTTGCAAGTCGATGCCCTCAGGTAAGCAACAAATCAAGGTGACAGCTTCTTCCTCTTCAGTCAGTATCTCTGGCGTCAAGTTCGGGGTTGCGTGGTTAGCATAAAATCCGCCTGATTATATAGACAGGTAAATACTTAAGGAAAGCTTTCGGTTGGTTCCTGGCGGAGCAAGTTGATTGGTTTCCTCCGGTTTCGTCTTTTGCTCATACAGCATAATTTTATTCAGTTTTTCGCCGCCATCTTGCGTGAACTGCGTGAACAGTATAATTTATTCTGTCTCAGAGACTGGTGAACGGTGATCGTTGATTGGTTGAAGCAAATCTGTATTTCGACATAGTGATTAACCAAGTAGTGGCTTACACTCGTTTCACGACATCTGTCCCTTACTGCAGGTAATTTAGGATCTCGATAAATTTTGTAGGCACTTGGTTTACACGATCGTCCGTCTTCTCTTGCTACTTCCGATCAAGATTTCTCAAAGGCACTTGTTGTAAAATCGTCCGTTTACTACTGCAACTTCTGATCATTAAATTCACGTGGACAGCTCTTTAGTAATGCATCCCTTATTCTAGGTAATTGCGAATTACTTTTCTGTGTGGGTGATTGTTTAGTAGAAAGTCCCTTCGCCGCCTGGCAAGTTCTTTTCTAAAATCCCTGTTGTTTGTTGGTAGGTTTGTTGCCGTTAAATATCTGTGAGATGCGTATCGTCGCAGTATTTCTGTTTGGCCCTACTCATGTAGCTTGTCCCGTAATTTAACGCCAACAACGTAGTGGACGAAGGATGAATATCTCAAATGGTCCCTGTCTCTACCACTGTGATGGATAAAATAATGAACCCTTTGTAAGTATCCCGTAAACTATGCTACGCCTGTAGTGTGTTCTTGTATGTGAAATCTTATCACTATAATGAATGGCTGCGCGGTGTTTACTGCACGGTTAACATGTAATGTACGAGGCAAAATAAAAGTGTCTTGTATTTACGTCGTTTTAGTTACTGTAAACTGTGTAATGTTATAATTATAATAATTCTCTGCCTGGTGTCTATTGTAACCGGTACTTATGAGTATAAAATATAATATTATAATAAACGTGACTGGTATTTACAGTGTTATATTTTATGGAAAATATGTATATATAATCTGACTGAAGTTAAGATAGATGTATAATAATAATGTACAAACTATATTACACTAACCTTGGTGTCCATATCAAGAATTTCACTGACACACGTCTTGATTCTTTCTCGTGAAATTGGGAACCCAAGTTTGTTGGCGGAATGCAGTCTCTTGCAATGCCGAGCTACGACTTTAGTTGTGTTATATATCGTTTGAATCGCCTATGGCGATTTTTCGGGTCGCTTCTTGTCATGTGAAATTTCGTTTGTTTTCCTTTAGTCAGACATTCAGTCCTCATTGTTGCGTAAAATGTCCTGTAATATTTTGCTATTATCGTTTTCTTGTTTTTCCTCTACCAGACAATCTGTCTGCGTTCGTCTTTTGGGTGTCTGGTGCAGTGTTGTTCTTCTCGTTATAATTTCGTATTCTCACTCCTTTCATGTTTTTATTTATTCTGTCCTATTTACTTTCGCCCCGACTTTGCGTCTCCGTTACTTCAATATTTTCCGTGAAGTCCGACTGACCACCATACGCATTGTAAAATTACTTGGCCTTCTGTCGCCGACTGCACATTATGGTCTATTACTAGCCAAAATAATACTAGGGTATTATTGGCTTTGTGTAAACACACCCGCGACGTCCGGCGATGGACTATTGATGTAATGTCTCCTTGTTGTGCGACATTCCAGGTGAATGTTGTTGCATTCTACAGGGATTACTCAGAGCGCTGTCTTTTGTTATGTAAACATTCCTTGAAAAATTGGTGGTTGTCCCATGACTAGTGACAAACGATGTCTGTGCCGACAATGAGTATAGACAACCGACTGCCATCTCATTCAGTGAGAAATTTACCGACAAAATATTGGGAATCGGTCTTAGGAATTGAAATGACGACTTACTCGCATCCCGTGACAATGGGATCGAGCGCAAAACTGATATGCCAAAATCTTTTGCCTTTCTGAGCTTGGAGGAGACTTCGATTCCCTTTGAAAGCAGTATTCAGCTTGTCTATTCTGCCTGAGGGTAACATATATATATATATATATATATATATATATATATATATATATATATATATATATATATATAGGTATATAATCATGTTGTTTAACTGTATTATCCATTTAGGTTCGTTGATGTGTTAGCAGGAAAAATAGGCCAAATGTGTAACGGATTTTCTTACAAACGTGTGTAGTTTTAGAAACGACAGGCCAGAATTGGGAACAGTGTAGGATGATTTGCAAAGCATGGCACTAATGCGACTATAAGTATTAGGGTATTTGAATGATTATTTCCTTCGGGAGCAACACACTGTCCAAGAACATAACATAGGAGGACAGGAGATATCCACATGATGTAATCAATAGGATACTTACTATTTTGTGCTTAACCTGATTATAGTAAGGAAGACAATCATGGACGAATGGATAGAGCATACCATGTATTAAGGAAATGTATAATCAACTTGAACTGGCTGTGAGGTATTGATGTAACTGTTCTGTGTCTGATGTAAAGTCTATATGTGATGCTGTCTGTCCTTAGTGGAAAACTAAAGGACCCTACAAGTTTTGCGAATTTCTTTTTATTCCAGGTTTTGTCCTAGTAATATTTCAAAGTCTTGAGACACATATGAGAGGAGCTATGGTGTTTTATGGTTCGTCAGCTTGATAGAGCCACAAACCCCTATTCCAGCCTGGAGGTCATCTGTTGTGAGAACCTAGCCAGGATTGGAGCTGTCTCAACCGAATCTTAAGTTAAGTGGGCTTATTGGTCCACTGTTCAGAAACTCTAGTCAAAACGATAAACATTGACAATAAAGAAAATATAAAGACTAAAGACTCAAATACTTGTTACAGACATTCAAAGTATGAAACACACAGCAAAACACATTAAATATATGTTACTTTAACAGCCAGGGATGTTGATACTAAGAGAGTGAAAGATAAATTGAACCTTACATATATATATATATATATATATATATATATATATATATATATATATATATATATATATATATATATATATATATATATATATATATATATATATATAAAACACATATAACAGCATATTTTTGCCATTTTAGGATAACATTCCATCTTATTTATTTCATTTTGTAAATACCTTATAACATGATTTAAGTTTTCCTAACCAAAAGAAATCAGGTTTAGGAACAATAAATTGTACATACTTTCATTCAGTGTTACTTAATTATTGTAATTAAGTCTATGTTCTGTTTGATAGTTATTACATAAAAATAATGTAATTTACCCCTAGATAATAAGCCACACAAACAACAATATAATTATAAATCAATTTGGGATCATGAGAGGTAGCAGATAGATCTTCAGGACCAAACACTATCATCATTCCTGTAGATTTACATAGCTTGACCCCACTTTGATGTCGATACACCCTTACTCTTTTCAGAGAAGGGGGTATTTCTTTTAAGACCAGTCTCTTAACTGGCACTATCCTTGAATCCTCTGATACACCTGTTTGTCCAGGATAACCTTTGTTTTAATAACATTCAAACCTCTCGTGACATACTGGTGTCTCCTTCTGGGATTTTATTCATACCCTGGGGCTTTTACTTGAGATAGTTGGAGTAATAAAGTAAATAAATAAGAAAACAAGTCAATACATAACTAACTGTAATAAGCTTATAAGTCTAAATTTAACCAAATTGTGGTGACTGGATGATCTGACAGTGGCTTAGTTAATTAAGATTACTTTAGAATTTATTAGATTTATTATTTGGTTGATACTTTGTTTAGTGATAAGATTGCTAGAAAATGGCAGACTTGGCAAAATTTAGGTCTGCTACAGTGCAGGCGGCAAAAGACTTTGGTATGAGTGGGGACGCTCTTATTCAGTATGTTACTACTTAATGTGATAAGTTCATAGACAGAGAAGATAAGAGGTTAGAAGCAGAGAGAAGATTACAATTAGAAGCTGATAGGGAAGTTAGGAAATTAGAATCTGATAGGGAGGCTAGGCAGATGGAGGTTGAAAAAGAGGACAAGAGATTGCAGATGGAGGCTGAGGCTAAGAGATTGCAGATGGAGGCTGAGGCTAAGAGATTGCAGATGAAGGCTGAAAAAGAAGAAAAGAGATTGCAAATGGAGGCAGAGGAAAAACGTTTGCAAAGAGAACATGAGTTAAGGCTGAAAGAGCTGGAACTTCAAGGACATGTTACAGGGAATGGAAGTAGCCCAACTGCCTCTGATACTAGTACAAGCCAAGGCGCCTCAAATTCAGCCATGAATTTCTACTTAGACCCATTTGTGGAGAAGGAAGATGCTATTGAATCATTTTTAAGTAGGTATGAGAGACTAGCTACTAACTATGGTCTAGAGAAAGAAAAGTGGAGCCTTAAATTATCACAAGGGCTGAGGGGAACTTCTTATGAAGTTTTTTCTAAATTAAGTAGGGAAGACCAAGAAGATTATGACCTCTTAAAGCAAGCCTTGTTAGTCAGATATGAGAAGAATGCTGAATTTTATAGAAAGAAATTAAGAGATACCAAGCTGCTGTCTGGAGAAACTTACCACCAATTCTCTGCAAGACTAGAAACCTACTTGGAGAAATGGACTGCTCTGGGGAAAACCC
The DNA here is from genome assembly GCA_024509875.1 of Oreohelix idahoensis. Taxonomy (NCBI): domain Eukaryota; kingdom Metazoa; phylum Mollusca; class Gastropoda; order Stylommatophora; family Oreohelicidae; genus Oreohelix; species Oreohelix idahoensis. The sequence goes on from JAMPIV010002877.1 coordinate 77,210, forward strand.
AAGACCTTAAGAAATGGTCATGATGGAGCAGGTAAGAGATTCCATGCCTCCAGATATGAGAAAATTTCTTATGGAACAAGGTGCAGATAGGTTGTGGAAAATTCTCACTGTTGCTGAGAGATATCAAGCGGCTCTGTCAGAAGTAGCTGGAGTTAAAAGGAAACAAGGAGATAGTAGTAGAACCCCACAAGATCAAGATGAGTATAACAATATGGATCAACCACATAGATTCAAACAAAGTTATGACAGGCCTAGGTATGATCAAAGAGACAAAAAACCTCAGGTACAGGACAAAAGATCCTATAGACAGGGAGAGAAGTGGTGCAAAATTTGCCGCATTAACAACCACAATACCCTGGAATGTGGTAGGAAAGTTCCTCCATATCACACTGCATGCATGATAACAGTGGGAAACAAGAAAAAGAAGGAACTGTCTACTGAGCAGCATAAACTTCATCATCCCTCCATCTGTGAAGAAGTAGTGTGTAATAGTACTAAAGTCAAATGCCTTTACGATTCAGGATTGGAATATGACTCAGTTGTGAGTGCAAACCTGGTGCACCCTGACCAGTATACCACAGACAAGGTGAAGATACAAGGGGCATTACAAGGAACAGCCACCATGACACTTCCCCTTGCCAGAATCAATGTCAAGACTCGCTATGTGGAAGGAGTGATCAGTGCAGCAGTGTGTGATGATCCTAATTACCCGCTGGTGTTAGGAATGAAATATGTTTTTCTAAGGAGCCCTATAAAACCTGTGATCATGGCAACACTCCAGGTCAGGTCGACCCCTAGTAAGGAGAATGGAATACCACTTACTATTCATCCTAAACAGATGAGGAAGGCCCAGGCCAAAGATAAATCATTAAAACCTTGCTTTGGCAAATTGCCAAATAGCCATAACACCCCTAAGAAAGGACAATTCTATTTGAAGGATGGATTGCTTTACAGGAAAGCTGGAGCGAAACAAAAGGGATAAGGACAGTTAGTACTGCCATTGTGGTATAGGGACAAGGTTATGGCACATGCACATGTTGTACCAGACGGTGGACATATGAAAATTGGTACCACCTGTCAACGGACATCTGTGAATTATTACTGGCCAGGAGTAGCTCAGGACATTGCTCACTATATAAACTCCTGTGCACAATGTAGCAAGGTAAATCCCACACGTTGGGAAACTCATCAGGTCTCAGAAAAGCATTGTGGTAAAAAAAAACCTGAAAATAAAAATAAAAATAATAAGGTAGATATAATAATAATAAATTCTTTAAGCACCAAACACGGCGCATAAGGCAGAAACCAGTGCTCTCCAGGTTGATCGTTGTAACGCCACTCCTCTTAGCTCTTGCACATTATTTAGGCCCAACGTTCTTCCTTCTCTTATTATTGTTCTTCTGAGTGTTTCTTTTGGTCTTCCTTTTTTCCTCTTACCCTCAGGAACCCAAGTGAGCACCTGTAGTGGTATTCTGTTGTTTTGCATTCGTAGGACATGACCGATATATGACCATCGTCTTTTCCTTATATAGTCGGAGACATATTTCTGCCTAGAGTCTTCTCTTATTTGTCGATTAGTCTTGAATTCTTTCCACCTGATGTTCATGAGTTTTCTAAGACATTTGTTCTCGAATGTATTCAGCTTGTTCTCCAATGATTTTGTTATTTTCCAACTCTCACAGCCGTATGTTAACACTGAGATAACATTTGAATTAAACAGACGAAGCTTGGTATGTATATTCAATGATCGTAATTTCCAAATGTTAGATAATCTATTGAAGGCGCTAGCTGCCAAAGCAATTCTAGTATGGATTTCTCTTGTTGTGTCACCATCCTGAGTCATTTTACTGCCTAAATAATTGAAACTTTCAACTTTCTGTAGTTTTTCCCCGTTCAAGATGATATCAAAGGTCTCGTTAGAAAAGTTCATAGCTTTAGTTTTAGAGACATTTATTTGGAGACCTATTTTAACCGAGAGATGACACAAATTATTTATTGCTTCTTGGGATTGTCTTGGTGTTAAACTTAAGAATGCTACATCATCTGCGAAATCCAGGTCCCCCAGGAATTTTCCATTTGTCCATTTATACCTAATTGTTCATTGTGGGTATAGTTTCTCATAACCCAATCAATAGCTATTCCAAAAAGTAGTGGTGACATAATACAGCCTTGTTTCACCCCTGTTTCTACTGTAAACCATTCTGTATTCCCTTTATTTGTTCTAACACAACATCTTGCATTGTCATATAGCGCTTTGATTATATTCAATTATTTTGTTGGAAAACCATAGATTGTAAGTATCTTCCACAATGATGGGCGGTGTAGACTATCAAAGGCTTTTTGAAAATCGACGAAGGTGATAATAAGTGGCGATTGCATTTCCACTGATTCTTCTATAATTGTTCTTAGTGTGAATATTTGATCAATACATGATCGTTTCGGCCTGAAACCCGCTTGTTCTTCTCTGATATGGTGGATAGGAAAACCCTTTTTCACCAACAGTCTTCCAATACACAAGTTAACATGGCAACTCTTCGGATGGTACTGAGAGTAAATAAAAATTCAAACCAGTCCACCCCAGCACAATTGTGTTCGGATTTCTTGGAACTGGATAAAAAGAGCAATGAGGTTAATCGGCCAACATTGAAAACGAAACTGAAGGATTCCCACAGAAAAGTTGGGAGTGGGAGATTGGCCAATTGGCCTAATGTTCAGCTTACTTCAACATACGGCTATTAAGTAGCATTATGAAGGGCACCGGCGACAGTGGTAGTTGGCCGACCCTATACAGTCCATTGGAAGTATTGTACGAACATTGGATTGAGATCACATATTATAGCAAATGATAACGGGAGAATTGATTCTTGGTGCAGGAAATTCATTTCCTCATATTACATATGATTTCGCCAGTGACGATAAGCTGAAAAAACAGCTGGTGAATATGGACTCTACCTGAATGGCAGATTAAAGAGTCATACATGAATATTAGTAAAGGGTTTTTCCAAATTCCAATCAAGCCTGAGCTCAGACCAATTGATGGCTGTGATCACATCGGAGGGGCACATTGAATTCATATGTTGCTTTTTGATTGGTTATTACTCCGAGTGTTTTAACCAGGATGATAAGGAAATGACTGGATCCTTTATATAACTCAGCTATCACCAATTTTATAGATCTCCTGCTCATAAATATTGGAACCTTGAGGAACATCTAACATCTCTGGACATGTGTTGCGGCCGGATGTTAGCCCAACGGATTGTTGCAAGCTGGCTAGTCAATCGTGGTAATTGGTTTTACCATTCATCATTTGCATCGTGCTGTTAATAGTCAGTTACGCGAAAAGTGGAATAAAAGCTTTGCAACCATGATAATAATAAGGAATTCCCAATGTTCATAGATGGGATAAGTCATGTCTTGAGTCCGCACAGATTTAATACATTGAATTCATACATAAATAGTTCACACATGGTTATCATGAAACACATAAATATTAAGTTCTGTTCATACTTCGATTATGATTTATCTGCGAATCAGTCCTTGTCAAATAGCATGAATTATTGTAGACAGAACGTCGTAACTATATGTACGCGCAGTTGGTGGTTCCAACGGCCGACAGTGAGATTACGCGTCTGGCATAATATAATTAATACGGACTGTTAATTCATCCCGACTTAGGTTTAGTCACTTACTAACCTGAAAACATTCATCTCTCTTCATCGTAAGAGTGGACTGACCCATGTCCATAATAAAATACAATATAACTGTGTGGCACTCCAAGCCCGACACTATAAGACTCCAAGGACACGTCTTCTAAGTTCGACGGTCAAAAGAATTAAAATTAAACTAATTAATTATACTGAGTGTGTAATAAGAATAAAGTTGTTGAAAATCTAATGCAAGAAAAATGAAAGAAGATGTTAAAGAGAGAAATAAATAAATGAGAAATAAAGTAGAGAAAGAAAATAATGTATAAATTTAACTTAGTTATGTGTGTTTGGACATTAATTAAGTTTAGTGTTAAGTTGTTAATACCTATCTAAATTAACTAATTAAATAATAAAGTAGTATGTCATGTGTCAACATAATTATTAACTATATAATATAATAGTTACATCCAATAATATTATCTAAGTATCATGTGAGTTTTTATTTTTTTATTTTTTTTATTTTTTTCCAAATTTCATTTCATTTTTTTCATATTTATCTCACATTTCAATTTAATTTCCATTATTTCAACGACTTAATTAAAATTAATTAACGTTGGATATGATGATCCATCCGTAGGCTTGATCATTGTGAATTCCGATTAGAAAAAATGTTTAAGTGTTCCAATTCATAAGTATCGACGTTCTTGACAATAGTTCATGTCACATACTGAATTAGTTCGATAGCATTTCAATTATTTTCACTTGATTCACGAAATTGTTTCAAATAGTTTTATCATGAATGGACACCAAGCAAAGTCCTGGCGTAAATACGAACATAGTGTCACTTGATTTCGTTCATTTCGTATATAACATGTCTTTAGTGAGCAGATACGTGTATTGTAGGCAATGGTTCCTTTCTATGTCGAAAAGCAACGATAGTGCTATGTCTTTTGGGTAAGTTTCTGCGACGTTATTATTGTTCAAGACTCGACATCAGAAGGGTTTCTAGAGAGAGTATCGGCCAAGACGTTCTCTGATCCTGTAATGTACTCGATGGAGAAATCAAAAGGCTGAAGAAGAATAGCGAATCTGGTGAGCTTTGGACTTTTATGATTCGCCCGTCGTAGTGATGCTACGGCTTTCTGATCTGTCTGGACCACGAATAGGGCTCCCAGCAGAAATTTCTTCAATTTCGTTATCGCCCACACAACTGCTAATAATTCGTGGTTGACAGTGGAGTATTTCACCTCTGGCGGTTTCAGTTTCCGTGAGACATACAAGGATGGATGGAGGATGTCGTCATGATATTGGAGCAAACATGCGCCAATTCCGTAATTACTCGCATCTGTGTGGAGAATAAACTTTTTGGAAGCATCAGGTAGTCTCAAAATTGGTGGATTTGAAAAAATATCAATTATTTTAAGGAATACTTTATAACACTCACCAGTCCATGTCACCTTCACTGGCATGTCCTTTTTTAATAAAGATGATAAAACAGCCATGATAGATGACAAGTTAGGTACGAATCTGCTGTAATATTGGACTAGGCCTAACAAGCTTCTAACCTGTTTCTTCGTTTGAGGAACGGAAACGTTTAAAATTTTAGAAACCGTTCTAGGTAGTGTTTGGATATATCCTGCTCCAATCATGTGCGCTACTTGCAATTTTGTGGGTTTAGCAGTTAAATTATTCATTCTTAATGTGTCCAAAACGTATTTAAGACCCGAAAAATGTTCCTCAAATGATGAACTAAATAAGCATATGTCGTCTATGTATGTAATGATGTCTGGTCTACCTGAAAAAATCTGTCGCATCATGCGAACAAAGGTAGCTGGAGCGTTAACAAGCCCAAAAGGCATTACATTCCACTGGTATAGACCTTGCGGAGTGGAAAACGCTGTGTAGTATTTAGCTTTTTCGGTTAGTGGTATCTGCCAATAACCTTTAGTTAAGTCTATCTTAGTGAATATAGTTGCGGTAGATAGACGTGGCAGTAAGTCGTCGAGAAGTGGATGTGGTTCGCTATCAACTATAGTTTGTGCATTTAATTTTCTATAGTCGACGCATAGTCTAATGTTATTGTCCTTCTTCCGGACAATAACTAATGGAGAAGAAAATGGGGAATTACTAGTTTCAATAATTCCTAAAGATAACATCTGTTCAAGTTCCTTAGTAGTTTTAGTAAGAAAGTGTAGAGGAACAGAATATGGATGTACCCGAATTGGAGTATCATCGTTAAGAGTGATGTCATGACTAATGATTGATGTGCGACCTGGAATGTCGGTCAACACATCTGGATAAGATTGTAGAAGTTCAGCAATCTGTTGATGCTGTTGCGGTGTAACCGACGAAGAAATGGTTACGTCCCGCCAAGATTCAGTAGGTTGTACTACAGGTACAGGTAATGCCAACTGTACCTCAGGAAAAGAAGATTCTTCTTCCTGGATAACAGACAAATTAGAATAGTGACATGTAGGTACAAAAGTGTCATCTAGTTCATGAAAAATAGCTTGTAGATGTTCAGGAGGAGTATGAAATTGTTTGAGCATATTTATGTGAAATATTTTGTGATGTCCCTTAATGTCCAGGACATAATCAACATCAGAAATCTTATTGATAACCTGGTATGGACCATTCCACGAGATGAGTAGTTTATTATCGTTATGTGGCAATAACACATAAGCTTGATCTCCTGGAAATAATTGACGTAATCGTCTACTACTGTTTTGGAAAGTTCTAGCTTTCGCTTTAGCAGCCTCAGATGAAGCTGTTGCCGTTTTGCAGGCATCAATAATTTTATTCCGGAGATTAATTACATACTCATAGAATGACTGGGTATCCTGAGTCATCTCGGAGTCAATCAATAAGTCTTTTATTAGTCCCATAGGACCTCTTGGTGGAGCGCCAAAGACTAATTGAAATGGAGAGAAGCCAGTTTGTTCATGTGGCACCTCTCGATAAGCGAATAACACGGCTGGGAGTACTCTGTCCCAGTCCTGTGGATGGTTAACTGTAACTTTATGTAACATTTGTTTGAGTGTGCGGTTAAGTCTTTCTACTGCACCATTACTCATTGGGTGATAAATGCTGCTGAGATTTCTATCTATATTCCAAGTCTTCATTACTTCTGTCATAGTCTCAGATATAAATTGAGATCCATGATCTGATTAAAGCTTCCTAGGAAAACCTACTCTAGAAAAGATCAGGTGTAGTGCATCAGCTACATCTGTGGTGGTGGTGGTTTTCAATGGGATGGCTTCTGGCCATCGTGTGCATAAATCGATGCAAGTGAGAACAAATCTATGTCCTCTGGCTGATGGTAAAAGTGGGCCAATAATATCAATGGCCATCTTGTCAAAGGGTCTCACAGATATGTCACAAGCCTGAATAGGCGCCGTGTGAAAGGCTCCTCGTGCTTTCACTTCCTGGCATATCGTACAGGAGCGTACGTACTGTGAAATATCTCGTGATACTCCCGGCCAAAAAAAAAGAAGATAATACTCAAGAACGTGTCCGAGTATATCCCAATGTGACCTGCGCACTTAGAATCATGTGCGTGTTGAAGTATGTACCGTCTAAATGCAAAAGGTACCATGACCTGTTGTCTTACTTGAGTTTTATCCATAAAACATCTTAATAATATGTCATTTTTAATAATAAACCAATGATTATTATTATTGTTCATAGCAGGATTGTCAACTTTGTTGACCAGTGCAAAAAAATTTTTAATGATCTGTCTTCCTTCTGTTTTGCAGCAAAGGATGCTCGGTCAATCGAAGAATGAACCTCAATATTTTCATGTTTGTCTGTTTCCCTTTTTTCAGTGTCCATAGTCTCTAATTGTTTCGTCTGTGCTCTGGTTATTACTGCATTTCCGATGCATAGATTATTTTTTTCCCATTCAATAATCTCTTCTGGTGTGCAATCCTTACTTCCATGTATGCATCCCACCATAAGGTCGGCAATTGGGTTCCTTAACATGCATGCTTTAACGTTGCCTGTGAAAAAAGGTGTATTAATATGTATAATAGCAGTTGGATAACATTCTATTGTTCCTCCAAAAGTCATGGACCTGACATGTTCTCCAGTTGCACAATTAGGATGAACAAGTGACTGACGGATTCCGATCGTTGTCGATCCAGAATCTTTTAAAACTGAGACGATGGATCCATTAACTTTTCCTCTGTTGAAGATCAGCGAGCCTGTTCCGTCATTGACTGCCAGACTGACTTCTGGGAGGATGTGTCCGCAGTTCAGAACCGTCTCTTTTGCCTTCTGAAATATAAGATTACATTCTGGGCAACTATTTGCCAAGTTATAGTTCATTGCATAACATGTAGACGAAGACTGTATTCTGTTATTAATAGGTGAACTCTGAACCCCAGGGGTTGTAGCATTAGTAACGGCTGCCCACGTATTATGATTATAATTTGTCGATCTACGAGAATGAGAACGATGACGAGAATAATCATTTGAATTATCCCGTTGTCCCCTATTGTAACTGTTATCTCGATGTCTCGAGCTATAATTATTGTTGTTGTTCCAATTGTTACCATTTTTATAGTTATATATGACCGATTATAACTTGAGATACGTGGATTATTGTTGTATCTGGACTGAGGGGAGTAATTTCTTTTTTGTTGTCTTCCTCTATTAAAGTCATTGTTAAAACTATTACGTCCCTTATGAAAATTAATGTCATAGTTTCCTTTGAACCTACTTCTGTCTACACTGTGTGTTCTTCGTTTGTTATTACAGTGATATGCCATATTGGAGGCTACAGGAAGAGGTTCTCTTATCAACGAGCTAGAAATGTTCGCATTCGGATGCGCAGTACAGGAATTTTAATGCAATTTTTTCCAAACTCATCAATAGTATCTGGTTTACGTTCTTGGCAGATAGGCAATGAGATCGGTGGGCTGACAGAAGATAACACTTTATCCCTTAATAACAAATCAACTAACTTGTCGTAAGATTTGTTGACACCTGCCAGTTCAACCCATCTGTTAAAAGTATTGCGTATGTTAGCAATAAAACCTGTTAAAGTCTTTATTATTATCTGGCAACAAAACTTTTGAAACGTAATCTACATGCCTCTTCGTTCAAGTGGAACCGACAGCAATTACAAAGTCTTAATGGCCTCATAGTCTGTGGCTAATGTCGGATCAAATATTTTGTGCTGCACAAAGTTGCAGGTTCGCCATCCAGAAATTCCTTGAGTTTAAGTGCCCATGCAGTTTTGTCAAGGTTATTGACCTTGCATATATCCAACAAAGCGCGATTAGCCATGATGACAAATCGTCATAACGTGTAACTTGAAACGGCGTGTGGTAGCTTAAAGTAATAATTGCCCTTAAGTTGGTTGGATGAAGATCCAGATTGAGCATTATCATTTTAGCTTGCTGCAGCACCTTGCGACTGAAGTTTTGCTGTTTCCAATTTAAGTCGTTGCAATTCCATTTCTTGCTGCAGTACGATTTCCTGTCGTTTCAATTTATTCTCTTCTTCAATCCGTAGGATTTCATCTCTTGCCACCTTTCTTTCTTCTTCTTGTCTTAATTCTGCTTTCTTTTCCGCCTCTTTTCTTTCAAGTTCTTCCATCTCTGCCTTAGCAATAGCTTTCTTTTCCGCCTCTTTTCTTTCAAGTTCTTTTATCTCTGCCTTATATTTTGCAAGTTGTTGTTCCGCAAATTCCAGGAGTGCATCTCCCTTTTTATTACAATCTTTTCCAATTTTAATGAAATGATCCAAGGTAAGCATTCTTGACGTTAATTTATTTAAGTATTCAATTTTTTAAGAATAGAACTGGTGTAAGGGGCGTAAATCTGGGTAAATTAGTAGCCAAGATAGATTCTGAGTTGGAGCACTTGTTTGCTTGTAGCTATCGAATTATTTAGAGAGTATCTCGTGATAGTTTCGAGAGACAGATTACAGATAGCGTGAAAAGCGCTGATATATTTATTCTGTATTGTTTTGAGTTGGGTGAGAGAAGCTCGCTGCTAGCCCGCAATTGTTTGTGTTGTGCGAACAGTGAGAAAGTCTCGTGACTGCTTTTGAGCGGGACGAGTGTGTTATCTGGAGAGTGTTCCGGGCGTTTTGACCGGGTAGGAAGACAGTGTTTTTTGGGAAGTGTGAAATGCCTGTACAGTGCTGAATTTAAAATGTCGACGGATTTTTCGCTGTGGGTACAGCGTAGTATGAAACTGCAGTTTGAATTATTGTGGAAGTGTTTATAACTGCAATGTGCAATCTTTAAAGGCCATTAGTTCCTGTGTGAGGAGTATTGATTAATAAGAGTACTTTAGGCCATGAATCATGATCGCTGCTGAGTGCAGGATTCTTTATAGTGATGAGGTTAATAAGAGTACTTTAGGCCATGAATCATGATCGCTGCTGAGTGCAGGATTCTTTATAGTGATGAGGTTAATAAGAGTACTTTAGGCCATGAATCATGATAACTTCTGAGTGCAGGATTCTTTATAGTGCTAAGTTTAATAAGAGTACTTTAGGCCATGAATCGTGATAGCTGCTGAGTGCAGGATTCTTTATAACGCTGAGTTTAATATGAGTATTCTAGGCCATGTATTATGATATCATTGTAGCTGCCGAGTGCGCAGTCCTTATGTGGTAATTTATATCTTGTGTTGTGAGTGTCGGTTCCAACACGCACTCACTATCACCTATTGCAAAGCGTTCAAGCTAAGCTGGCCACCCTTACTTGCAACAGTGGTGTGCTAATTTTATAGGATCTGACACCCGCGAAATTCGCGTGATATTAATTCACAAGTGTTAGCGTGTAGCCTGAGTGGCGTTAGTATATGAAAGACAGACTTCACATTTGAGAGCTGTATCCAGGCCCAAGGAAAACTTATTCAGTATCAGTTAAACTGGGAACTGTTAACTCAAGTCGCAAGTCGCAACTCGCAAGTCAAGGAATTTATTACTCAAGATTATGAGATGTCATGATATACAGTGGCGTCTGTATACCAGTACAAGTAATCATCTGGCAGTATGAACGAGTGGTGTACCTTCTTTCAACGAAATTGACAGACGGTGACCCATTTCCTGCTTTCCTGTGCGGTGTGTTAGCACGTAGCGTGCTGAATCGAGGACCTGAGCGGAATCAAGGTGTCAAGTTCCAATGCCTTTCTGTTGTCGTTTGTTTTACCATTGAACTATGTGATATCCAGGGTGTTAACGGAAAGGAACAGAAGAGTTTTCATTCAAGATAAGTAGTTATGTTTGTGGTGTGAACTGTGTCGCCTTAACTATGTCAACGAGCCTTCCTGTGCTTTGCATCTCCTATACTGTTGAAATCTGTTGTTTTTGTTGTCTAATTCTATATAGACATATTATTAGGATTTAGTGCACAAGTATTGATGGTTGTATGATATAGGATGACTTCCCTCATATGATGTTATAAGGGTTCTTTGAAAAGGAATTGATGATACAAAGTTTATGAATAATATTTTTGGTATACATACTGAACTGTGTGAAATGGAAGGGTAATTGTCAGAACTTCTTGAAACATAAACTTGCGACATTAATAATTATACTGATATAGATATATAGTTAACTGAGTGATTGAATCACCATGGATTTTGATAATAATCCTGCAGATATAAGGCCTATGCTGGAGAGTGCATTGTTAATAGGTAGAGATGAAAAGGGATTGAGAGGTCCACGACTTGGAGTATGGATCATGGACGATTTGTTGGTTAATGTGTCAGCATCCCTAAAGTTATTTGCTGAACATAACTTTAAGTTTGTTTGTAATTCAATAATGGCTAAGGATTTGGTTGATTTGCTACAGCACCTTCGTGTGTTTTTGAAACATTATATTGAGCATGAGCACGGACATGTAGTCCAAAGTATATTCAAAATAATCCACAACGGTATTCCTGATGAGCAGAAAAAGGAATTAGGAAGTGAGAAACAAATAAAAGTCAACAAACAAAATGCTCTACAGGAAAGAGCCAATTTTCTACAGGATATTGCCGAAAAGAAGGAATTAAGAGAAACAGTGTCGAGACTAACAAATGATCTAGATAAGTCAAACACGGAACTTACTAAAGTGCAAGCTGCGTTAGATGCTGCATTGGGTAAAGTTAAAGATTTGGAAGATCAAGTGCATTATAGAGATAGTGAAGTAAGTGATCTCAAGCAACAACTTCAGGAAAACAAAGAGAGGTGTAGTAAATTAGAAGTTGAGACAACTGACCGTGATAGGTCGTATACAAACACACTTCTTGATTTGTTAAATAAAGTAAATTTTGGTATTGAAGGAAAGTATACAGAATTTCCGAAGAAAGATGATGTACTTATGGATAATGATGATAGTCAAATTGAGGCACGACGAATTGATGCAAATAAAGAAATGGATGAAAAAGAGAGATTAGAAGAGTTAACGACTGAGAGAGAGAAGATGATTAAGATTGAGAGATTGTTAACAGAGGAGAGAAGTAAAGTTTTGACATTTGACAAATTAAATAGGAAATTAAGTGAAGAAATTTCACAAAAAAATGTTGAAATTGCAGAAAGTACAAAAAGGGTAGAGGGTCTACTCGATGTTATTTTAAACAGCGGAATATGGTCTTCTGTAAATGTGGACAATGCTAGACAGAAAGTTGTTTACCAACAGGTTAAAAAAGCAAAGATCCAGCCCTATACAATCTTTGCTGATAGAAAGGTTAGATGTGATAGACAAATATCTTTTCGGGGAAAATATAACTTTCGAAGATCTTTTGATTCTTCTTGCAATAGCAACGAATCTTGGCGGCAGTGTAATAGAGAGAATGATAAGGTAACAGTCAGTCCTGATAGATTTCAAGCTAAAAGCCCAAAGATTAAACGAGTAACTGATTTTGGAAGTTCTCAGAAGATGATATCAAGGGATAAAGTTATAAGTAGTGGTTCCAAGGATGAAACCCATTATAGGCGTAACGATAAAGATACTTATAGATCTGCAGATGATACTGCAAACAAGCATATTGTCAAAGAAAAGAATGGAAAGAGTTTTTGTAGGAGAGATGTTTCTAAGATTAGAAAGTACCAAGGAAATTCATATGATAATAATTTTCCTTCTCAGAGAGATAAGAGACAAGTTAATGTATCTCAACAGTTTAATTCTCAGAATTTTGAAAATAATGGTACAGACAAATACAAGAAGAGTTTTCAGTCGTGCAATAATTTTTCTGACAGATTTTTTTGTGCGGAGTAGAAACGTTAATCATAACAAGTCTGACTGGGATTATAGAAATAATAATAGTCTCAAACAAAGAGGAAATGATGATAAATATTTTGATCAAACGACAAATAATAAGGGCAATTATGCTAATTTTGCTCGACATGAGCCTAGAAGCATTGTTATTAACCAAAGTAGCAATGATAATGATGTCACAAATACTACTGCTTGTTATGTTTCTGATTTTGAAAGAGCAGCACGTTGTTGTGAACTTAAAGGAAGAGTCGATGACATCGTGGGGTGACCAGATTTCCACACGGACCACAGTGCGGGGTAATTGTTTGTTTAACCTCTCCGTTGTTCGTAGTAAATTTCACCATTCATTAAAATGGAAATTTTCGTTTGTATTTTTTTTAACAGAGACGACTTCTCGATAAGGGTCAGCGCTTCTGTTTACGGTAGCGGCAAGAATATAGGTCAACATTGTGCCCGAGTGAGTGTTCAAGCAGAACATATCAGCGTGCTAACTATGCATTCGACGTTTTACCCCTAGTGTTTATGAGATGTCGGCAAGACCTATGGAGATTTTTTTTTGCGGTTGATTCTTTTTTGTTTTGTTTGTTTATTAGGACAGTAGATGTTAATGTATTCTATTGCATAGATCATTATAGGTTGTTATATTATGATCATCATCTTTACGCATCATTTGATGTCTATTGTTTTTCTTGATATGTATGACTGTTTTAATTATAAATTAGTTCATTTCGATGCTATTTTTATACTATTGTGTTTTGGATAATATGTAGTGTGTTAGATGGTAGTGACGTGTTGTTTACTATTCATGAATGCAATGAGCAGATTTATATTTAACCTTACTGGTTACAAAACTTATTGCTTTTTTTTTATACTCTGGTGTAGAACTTGAAGTATTTTTTTTTGGTTTTGTTTTACAGATGTGTTGGGTAGAATAGTTTTGTACATGATGAGTTTGCTAGCCCTATGCACATACTCATTAGTTGTAATGTTACAATAGTTACTTTTAATATATCAGGTGGAGATAGATATAAATTTATAACTGAATAACACTGTAGCTAAGCTGAACGTGATTGTCAGCCGGAAATATTTAAAAGTTTAAATTGAACTGTATAGAGAAAATTAACAGCGGTTGCTGATATTGTTATTTGATTGAGAAATCTAGAGATCTGATTTAAGCACTTGCTTAACATACATTACGTTGTTTTCATATATTTGCAAACTTGTATGTTGGTAATAGTGTGTTTTTCTATGTGTTTCTCTGTGACGTATTTTTTGAAAAAACTTACACGTGTTGTTTAGTGTTTGCTTAGATGCAGGAATTGTTATATGTCTCTCATTTTGCTAAAGCTAGTTTTTTGTTAATTTGTTAATTATCGATTTGAATTAATTAAATTAAAATGCTATTTTTATGTAACTTAGCATTACGAAATATTTTTGTATTGCATTTTTTGGAAAATATTTTTTTCCCAGACATTGTAATTTTTTATTTTTGGTTTGTGTATGCCTAGCGTTTGACTATGTGCTATGTTTGATATGTAGAATAATGTTAGTTCTTTAAAGAAAGTTTTTTTTGTTTTTTAGATGTTATGTTGTATTAGCGCTTGATTGTGCGTTGTTCGAACTTGCTTATAGCAATGCTATTACTTTTTTGTGTGGTGTCGATAATTTATTGTTCATTATGTATAACTTGTATAACTTGGTTAAATTACTGAGTATGTTTTGTTTAGTTATAAACTATTTTTTTTGTAGTATTAGTATAGGAATACTTTGTTATTTTGTTTTGTGCTTTTCGATCGTGTTTGTATGTATTTTGAAATACGTTGTTGATCTAAATAGTTATTAGTATATATTTTTACCAACGTTCTCTATATTCATACCTTTTGCTTTCTATCTGTCTTTGTTGATTATTCTTCATTCCATTCCTTCTTTTCTATTGTCTTTTCAGTATGGTTTCATATTTTGTTTACATTTCGTGCTTTATTTACGTTTCACTTCATTCTCCTTGTATACTTCTTCTTTCGCTTCTTATACTTTCATTCTATGTATTGTTACTTTAATGGTATAACTTAATATAGTGTAGCTACTTGTGATATTTGTAATTATTTTACATATAACAAATTGTTTGAATGTAATATTATTGTTTTTTCCTCATATTCTGATTTCATACTTACCTTTATTACGGATCATTTTTTCGTTTGCTTGATCTTGTCTTTTCTTGTACTATCGGTTGTTTCCTATTTAGTTGTGCTGTATTCACTTAACTTGGTTTTGTAATACATTATTTTTGGTATGCTTAATTGATTACATTGAATACTTCATTTTTACATTTCACTTAATGCTTATATTTTGTAGATGTCTTATTTTGACTTAACTTAAGGTAATTCTTAGACACATATGTTAGAGATTCATTGTCCTTTTAATTTTTTGGGGATGTAATTGTAAAAAAATGATAAATCATTTTTTTTCTCTGGGGGTGAGGTAAGATGTTAAGAATAGAACTGGTGTAAGGGGCGTAAATCTGGGTAAATTAGTAGCCAAGATAGATTCTGAGTTGGAGCACTTGTTTGCTTGTAGCTATCGAATTATTTAGAGAGTATCTCGTGATAGTTTCGAGAGACAGATTACAGACAGCGTGAAAAGCGCTGATATATTTATTCTGTATTGTTTTGAGTTGGGTGAGAGAAGCTCGCTGCTAGCCCGCAATTGTTTGTGTTGTGCGAACAGTGAGAAAGTCTCGTGACTGCTTTTGAGCGGGACGAGTGTGTTATCTGGAGAGTGTTCCGGGCGTTTTGACCGGGTAGGAAGACAGTGTTTTTGGGAAGTGTGAAATGCCTGTACAGTGCTGAATTTAAAATGTCGACGGATTTTTCGCTGTGGGTACAGCGTAGTATGAAACTGCAGTTTGAATTATTGTGGAAGTGTTTATAACTGCAGTGTGCAATCTTTAAAGGCCATTAGTTCCTGTGTGAGGAGTATTGATTAATAAGAGTACTTTAGGCCATGAATCATGATCGGTGCTGATTGCAGGATTCTTTATAGTGATGAGGTTAATAAGAGTACTTTAGGCCATGAATCATGATAACTGCTGAGTGCAGGATTCTTTATAGTGCTAAGTTTTATAAGAGTACTTTAGGCCATGAATCGTGATAGCTGCTGAGTGCAGGATTCTTTATAACGCTGAGTTTAATATGAGTACTCTAGGCCATGTATTATGATATCATTGTAGCTGCCGAGTGCGCAGTTCTTATGTGGTAATTTATATCTTTTGTTGTGAGTGTCGGTTCCAACACGCACTCACTATCACCTATTGCAAAGCGTACAAGCTGGCCACCCTTACTTGCAACAGCCACCTTTCTTTCTTCTTCTTATCTTAATTCTGCTTTCTTTTCCGCCTCTTTTCTTTCAAGTTCTTCCATCTCTGCCTTAGCAATAGCTTTCTTTTCCGCCTCTTTTCGTTTAAGTTCTTTCATCTCTGCCTTATATCTTGCAAGTTGTTGTTCCGCAAATTCCAGGAGTGCATCTCCCTTTTTATTACAATCTTTTCCAATTTTAATGAAATGATCCAAGGTAAGCATTCTTGACGTTAATTTATTTAAGTATTCAATCACAAATGTCTAGTAATCACCAATAGAATCTATGTAGACATTTGTAATTACTCAACGTATGAATAATCAATACAAGAAATTGCAATATTCTTGTACTGTTATTTATAAGTTCCACAAATCTATAATATTTTGTAAAAATATTATATGTACCCACTAATATCTATCATAAATAGTTATGATATTTATTTATCTAAGATGCTGAAATTATATCATGCCCTTAATATTAGTATTCAATAATTATGGGTATTATCCCTAAATAATTAGGTTATTTAATCTTTAATAGTTACTAAGTTCACACTGTAGTACTGAGAAAGTGTACTACCACCACTGCAAATTGGTGCAAAGTCCCTAATTCCTCCTTAAAATTCATAAAAATTTAATCATATTCATCTACACTCTTATTAATGAATAAATTATAGTATTAATATTAAATTATAAATGGATGAGATGAAGACAAACAACACAATTTGTTACCCAAGGATTACAGAACAGTATTACAACACGACAAAGACATTTTCACAATAAAAATGCATTTATAACTAAGTAGAATAAACCGGAAGTGAGAGATCAAAGAGTGAACTGAATAGAAAATTAACCTGCGTACACAAAAATTAGTGACGTATATATGGACTCATTAACGGTTATACAAATATATAAACGAAATGACAGTCAGATCAGAAAAACACGATAGATTACAAACATAACTACAGAAATGAATAAAAATTAGAACTAAATACACTAGAATACCCCAGTTATTACTAGACTAGACACCTAACATGCAAGGTCAATTAATTGCAAATACGAACGAACAAAAATCATCGGAAAGCCATCGATGGGTTCTTCGTTAAAATGCAATTAACGAACGACCTTAAAAAACAATTAAAATCAATTCGGGCATCCAGGGAGCCATAGAATTGATTTCAATCCGCCGCCCATCCATTCCCACGAATTAGGAACAACACAAACGGTGAAAACAGAGATAAAATATATATATGAAACATAGAATAGACATGCCTGCACAGACGAAATGGACTCAGTATTGTGTTATCTGAATGACAACAGTCATAAAACTAGACTTATCTTTAAAATGCTCCGGCGATGTCAAGTTCATCAACGGACTAGATTAATGTCTAGTACTGTTTGCTCCTCGTTGGCTGATAACAGTATTCCATCGTCTGGTCTTCTTGATCATGTAAATCTTTATCAAACTTGGAATGCGTTGAAGGCTGTCCTTTCGAAGTGGAGCATCTACGCATGATGTAGTGACGTCAGATTGACATTTCGTAGTCATGTGTTTTCACGTCGTATATATGCAAATCATGTGACTTTCTTGTAATCGTAAACAGTTTGTGAAAGTATGAAAACAAGAAAATTTTTTTCTTTCTTTCGTTCCCCATACTGGCCACCAGTTGTTGCGGCCGGATGTTAGCCCAACGGATTGTTGCAAGCTGGCTAGTCAATCGTGGTAATTGGTTTTACCGTTCATCATTTGCATCGTGCTGTTAATAGTCAGTTACACGAAAAGTGGAATAAAAGCTTTGCAACCATGATAATAATAAAGAATTCCCAATGTTCATAGATGGGATAAGTCATGTCTTGAGTCCGCACAGATTTAATACATTGAATTCATACATAAATAGTTAACACATGGTTATCATGAAGCACATAAATATTAAGTTCTGTTCATACTTCGATTATGATTTATCTGCGAATCAGTCCTTGTCAAATAGCATGAATTATTGTAGACAGAACGTCGTAACTATATGTACGCGCAGTTGGTGGTTCCAACGGCCGACAATGAGATTACGCGTCTGGCAAAATATAATTAATACAGACTGTTAATTAGTCCCGACTTAGGTTTAGTAACTTACTAACCTGAAAACATTCATCTCTCTTCATCGTAAGAGTGGACTGACCCATGTCCATAATAAAATACAATATAACTGTGTGGCACTCCATGCCCGACACTATAAGACTCCAAGGACACGTCTTCTAAGTTCGACGATCATTCAAGAAAGAGTCCCGTCTCTTGGTCACGGTGCGTGACTACCAACGCTGAAACGTCACAGCGTTCAATAGGCTAATAATATTTTTACATTACATTAAACGTTGTAACCCCTAAAATCGCATGCTGCTAACCTCTAGCAGAGAATGCCAATTAAACTACCGTAACAACATGTCATTGAGCAGACTCAGAGAAGACTAATGGTGAATATTGATTGATAATCAGCATTTGACAGGCAGAAGCACCTGTGCTGTTTATTAACATAACATGAGGAATTATCTCTGGATTGCAGAGGTCTGAGGCATAGTTCTTGAGTAGTGCCTACTTGAATTGACCCACCTGCAGGAAACCAAGATAACACTAAGGCAGAGTAAAGTCTATTTGGCGTAATTTGACATGATTGTAATACAGACATGAAAGCTTCACTAGTGGTTCACGCTTTTTTTAACGGGGGAGATATGTCGTATTTTTGAATCTGTCTAACAACACGCTCACATTTTCCGCTCGAATTTATCTATCGTATTTGAATCTGTCTAAGAACCCAGTCAAATTTACCGCGCGAAAATATCTAAGAGTATAGTACAATTTTAACAACCAATAGAATTGCTTCTTTTTCTAGTAGTGATAAAGAAACTTTTTTAGACTTGATAAAAGGGCCTATTTTGTGTTTTTGACCGAACGCAGGAATTTTATTTCTTAAAAACTAAAGATAGTTAAACAGAAAGGAATATCTCAAATTATAGCGCGGATATTACTTAAGAGATAAGCATAAAGATTCCCTAATAATAAATTTTTATTGTATGAGAAAAATCAGTTTTAATGATACTTTTACTGCAGGGAAACCCCAATTTAGTTAGTTAAAGTATGCACAGATCTAAATGCACTGGGCTAACTAAAATATTAATAGCTAGAACGATAGAGATAAATTTCTAGTTTTATTAGAACTTTATATAATTGAAATCAGCCCATAAATGAGTGAGATAATAAATATTTAAACTTTTTCGATTTGTACGGTAGGGCTGAAAATGCGAGCAGAAGAAAATTTTAACGTCAGTTTTAACGATGTTGTGATTGGTTATACACGTCGCTATAAATAGCACGACAACCTAGGAAAGTACGCCACTAAATTTAAAAATTAATACCGAGCTGATGGGATCGAGCGCAAAACTGATATTTTTCTTCTTCTTTGATCCTTAGCCGCCAACCGTCAAAGCAGTCAGTGGCCATCACGCCTAGTGGCATCTTGTAGGGCAACAACAAATTCATTCCACTTTGCTCGGTCGGCGGCCATCCTTCGTACAGTTCCCCAACTCTGGTTACGAGCCTCAGACTCTGGATGTCCGTCCCGCAGCAAAGTTTGTTTATTCGTTGTTGTTTCCGTAACTTCAATTTTTTTTTTACATAGAGAGGGGTGTCAGCCCTATGCTAAAACCCCCAACCTGGAGGACCAGGGTGTCTGCTTTAGTCTGACCCCTGCCCGAGCAAACCTGTCCAGCTTGGTAGAACCTTCCAGGAGTAAAACTCCCGCTGGCATAGCTCTGGGGGTAATCAGGGTACGCAAGCCGCCATACCTCGACAAGGTATTGACACCGGTGATGGCAGCAAAACTGATATGCCAAAGTCTTTTGCCTTTCTGAGCTTTGAGCAGACTTCGATTCTCTTTGAAAGCAGTATTCAGCTTGTGTATTTTGCCTGAGGGTATGATATATATATATATATAGGTATATAATCATGTTGTTTAACTGTATTATCCATTTAGGTTCGTTGATGTGTTAGCAGGAAAAATAGGCCAAATGTGTAACGGATTTTCTTACAAACGTTGTTGTAGTTTTAGAAAACGACAAGGCCAGAATTGGGAACAGTGTAGGATGATTTGCAAAGCATGGCACTAATGCGACTATAAGTATTAGGGTATTTGAATGATTATTTCCTTCGGGAACAACACACTGTCCAAGAACATAACATAGGAGGACAGGAGATATCCACATGATGTAATCAATATGATACTTACTATTTTGTACTTAACTTGATTATAGTATGGAAGACAATCATGGACGAATGGATAGAGCATACCATGTATTAAGGGAATGTATAATCAACTTGAACTGGCTTCGAGGTAACTTTCTGTGTCTGATGTAAAGTCTATATGTGATGCTGTCTGTCCTTAGTGGAAAACTAAAGGACCCTACAAGTTTTGCGAATGTTTTTTTATTCCAGGTTTTGTCCTGGTAATATTTCAAAGTCTTGAGACACATATGAGAGAAGCTATGGTGTTTTATGGTTCGTCAGCTTGATAGAGCCACAATCCCCTATTCCAGCCTGGAGGTCATCTGTTGTGAGATTCTAGCCAGGATTGAAGCTGTCTCAACCGAAACTTAAGTTAAGTGGGCTTATTGGTCCACTGTTCAGAAACTCCAGTCAAAACGATAAACATTGACAATAAAGAAAATATAAACACTAAAGACTCAAATACTTGTTACAGACTTACAAAGTATGAAACACACAGCAAAACACATTAAATAATATGTTAACTTTTAACAGCCAAGGATGTGATGAGTGAAAGATAAATTGAACCTTACATATATATATATATATATATATATATATATATATATATATATATATATATATATATATATATATATATATATATATATATATATATATATATATATATATATATATATATATATATATATATATATATATATATATATATATATATATATATATATATATAAACACATATACCAGCATATTTTTGCCATTTTATGGATAACATTACATCTTATTTATTTCATTTTGTAAATACCTTATAACATGATTTAAGTTTTCCTAACCAAAAGAAATCAGGTTTAGGAACAATAAATTGTACATACTTTCATTCAGTCTTACTTAATTATTGTAATTAAGTCTATGTTCTGTTTGATAGTTATTACATAAAAATAATGTAATTTACCCCTAGATAATTAGCCACACAAACAATAATATAATTATAAATCAATTTGGGATCATGAGAGGTAGCAGATAGATCTTCAGGATCAAACACTATCATCATTCCTGTAGATTTACATAGCTTGACCCCAAATTTATGTCGATACACCCTTACTCTTTTCAGAGAAGGGGGTATTTCTTTTAAGACCAGTCTCTTATCTGGCACTATCCTGGTATCCTCTGATACACCTGTTTGTCCAGGATAACCTTTGTTTTAATAACATTCAAACCTCTCGTGACAATCGTCCAGGTCTCGCTGCCATATATAGGAGTATGCTGGTGACGCAGGCATTATATACCGCAGCTTTGGTCTTCATTGTGAGTTTGGAGTTTCCCCAAACACGCGATGTGAGGCGAGCAAAGGTAGCTGCAGCTTTGCCAATGCGGCTGTCGATTTCTGTATCCAGTGAGAGTTTGTCATTGATGGTAGACCCTAGGTATGTGAAGTGGTGCACCACTGCCAATTCATAGTTATCAATAGTGATAACTGGTGCAGCACCCGCATCCTGACTCAGCACATTCGTTTTCTTTAGACTTATTGTGAGGCCAAAGTCCTTGCATGCTTTAGTGAAGCGATTCATCAAGTTCTGAAGCTCCTGTTGGCTTTGAGTGACGACTGCAGCATCATCAGCGAACAACAAGTCTCTTATAGCGACCCTTCTGATTTTTGTTTTTACCTTCAGCCTTGAAAGATTAAACAGACGGCCATCTGACCTAGTGTGAAGGCACATTCCTTCAGTTGCATCTCTGAATGCATGTTTCAAGAGTAAGGCAAAGAAGATCCCGAAGATGGTCGGAGCCAGAACACAGCCTTGTTTAACGCCACTTCGTATGTCAAAGAGCTGTGACGCGCTTCCAGCATATTGGACTGTTCCCTTTATGTCGTCATGGAATGACTTTATCATTTCCAGCATTTTAGAAGGGCAGCCTATTTTCAGGAGGATTTTGAATAGTCCATCCCTACTAACCAGGTCAAATGCTTTTGTGAGGTCTATAAAGGCGATATATAATGGTCTTTTCTGCTCTCTTGATTTTTCCTGAAGCTGGCGGACAGAGAAGATCATGTCTGTTGTTGATCTACTAGCTCGGAATCCACACTGTGACTCTGGATATATGCGCTCAGCTAACTTGTGTAGTCGCATTAAGATAACTTTGGCAAAAACCTTACCAACAATACTAAGAAGAGAGATGCCTCTGTAGTTATTGCAATCACTTCTGTCTCCTTTATTTTTATACAGTGTTACAATCTTGGCATCTCGCATTTCTTGAGGAATAGTTGTCTCTTCCCAGCACTGGCACAGCATCCTATGCAGGGGATGTAATAGTGTGCTCTTACAGCATTTGATTAAATCAGGAGGAATCCCATCACTGCCTGGTGCTTTGCCAGAGGCCAAGCTATCAATGGCGTTGCTGAGTTCCTCTAATGTTGGTTCGGCATCCAGCTCCTCCATAGTTGGCAGACATTTGACAGCATCAAGGGCTGCAGGCGTAACGGCATTTTCTCTAGCGTAAAGCTCAGAGTAGTGCTCGACCCACCTCTCCATATGCTTACCCTTATCGGTTAGCTTCTCTCCGCTGATGGTTTTTAGCGGTGCCGTCTTACTTTTTTGGGGGCCAAGTGCTTTCTTTATACCGTCATACATTTGTTTAATGTTGCCTGTTTGCGCTGCGATCTGGATGCTCTCACTGAGCTGGAGCCAATAGTCATTTGCACAGCGTCGAGCAGTTTGTTGAACTTTGCTTCTCGTAGCCTTTAGGATCTGTAGGGTTCTAGCACTCGGTGAACGTTTGTATTCATTCATAGCACTGCGCTTAGCTTCAATGACAGGTGCCATCACATCTGATGAAGCATCAAACCAGTCATTTGACTTTGCCGTTTTCTTACCAAAGGTGGCAAGTGCAGTACTTTGGATGGTGTTCCATAGATGCTCCCAGTTCTCTGTAATAGTTTCACCATGCTGAGGGCTGCTGAACACTTTCTTGAAGGTCGCAGTAAATTGAGCGATCCTGACAGGGTCTGACATCTTGCTGGTATCAATGCGTGGTTTCCCTTCATGTCTGACACGATAGAGTTTTCTTGGTTGTGCTCTGATTTTGCAGCAAACCAAGGAGTGATCTGTATCACAGTGTGCACTATTGTACGAGCGCGTGGAGAGCACAGACCTGAGAAGTGGCCTTCTGACGAGAATCAGGTCCAGTTGGTGCCAGTGCTTGGATCGTGGGTGTCTCCATGACACCTTATGCTGGGGTTTTGTCTGAAAGTAGGTGTTGGTCACTCAGAGGTCGTGGTGGACACACAACTCTAAGAGCCGTTGTCCATTTTCATTCATCTTGCCAATACCAAACCTGCCCAGACATTGAAGGCCATGAAACATTATCGGCACCCACTCTAGCGTTAAAGTCACCAAGGAGAACAAGCTGTTCTTGCCTAGGTATGCTTTTGATGACTGCTGCTAGATTCTCGTAGAACTCATCTTTAGCTTCTGAGGCAGAGTACAGAGTAGGAGCATACACACTGACAAGGGTGATGGGACCCGTGCTAGTTTGCAGGCGGAGCGTTAACAGGCGTTCTGATCCATTCTTGCCTTGTTCAACCATTTTAGTTAGCGATTTTTTGACCGCAAAACCTACTCCGTGTTCTCTAGTTTTATTAAGATCTTTCCCTTGCCAATAAAATGTGTAGTCCTTCTCGCTCACCGTTCCGGAGGCCGCCAGGCGCGTTTCCTGAAGTGCAACTATATCACCTGAAGTCGTTTAAGCTCATCATTAATTATGGCTGTCTTCCTTACATCGTTTACGTCCTTTAGGTTTTCGGATAGTTCAGTCAACATAGTCCGGACGTTCCAGCATCCCAATCTGAGAGTTTGCTTATTTCTATTATTCTGATAATTGCTTGGTGCAAAATTTTCTGTCCACAGTTCGGGTTTGACCCTAATCCCCTTGCACCCAATGGGGAAAGCAGACAGTGGCGGGACAACACCTTATTGACTGGTGGCTGCCAAGCTTGAAGCGGGCGGTAGCTGTCCAGTGAGATCATAGAACCTCTCCCACTGTCGGAAGTAGCCCCTGGCGCCATGACCCACGCCAATTGGGCAAAATGCTTATAACCGGTAACTGCTACTTCCCGTGTTTCGCCGACACCTATATTGTGAAACTGGAGTGTCCACTCCAGGGCGCGAGCTTGGGCACAGTTATATGGAGATCAAGCTGTTGCCCATGCAGCATGTCCCCCCTCTCCACACAGCTGGTAGATCCAAAGGAACGGCAGTAGCCAATACAGTTTAGTACCAGCCACGTCGCAGGAGTTGCCAGAATAATGTCGAATCGACATTAGACTGCCTTAGGGACTCCGACTAAGGATTTATCCTCAGGGTTTACTCCCGAAGCCAATTCCATAAATGGATATTCCTGCAAGGCAGCGGAGGTTTGAATTCAGAGTTCCTTCTCTTAGATAAGCTACCAACCAAGGATCACTAGTCCTATCTGCCAGAAATAGATAGATAGATTAGATAGATAGATAGATAGATAGATAGATAGATAGATAGATAGATAGATAGATAGATAGATAGATAGATAGATAGATAGATAGATAGATAGATAGATAGATAGATAGATAGATAGATAGATAGATAGATAGATAGATAGATAGATAGATAGATAGATAGCGCTGTCTTCCTCTTGCACATTTACCTTTAACTCTGCCTTCCATTATGGTCTTCAGTAAGGTTTTATGTCTTTTTACATGGCCGAAACATTGTAGCTGTCAAATTTTGATATCCTTCATTAATTCTCTTTTCATTCCTAGGGCCTCCTAGTAGTGAAAAAAAAAAAAAAACAATTTAAAGAACTTTTATACCTTATTGTTTCTCATTACAGAAATATCCACACTTCACACAAGAACAACTTGCTAGCATGTGTCTTGTAAACAATACGATATTTTAAATACACTCTGCTTCTTTCAAATCTAGCAATCTCTATATCAACCTCTAACCATCGACGACAACAGAAAGAATGTCAATGTTGACAGTAGGAAATTTACCATCCATAGAAGGTTTGGAGACAAACAATCCATTTTAAATAGTGTTTACATATTTTTATTATGTGGAGAGTATATAAGGTTTGTTTAGCTTGTAGTGTAAGGAGACAGTGCTATCATCAAAACGTTATGTAAATGTTCATTTGCGAGTGAATTGTGCTTAATTCTAGACCGTCTTCAATCCCACGTCTTTGAGGATAGAAAGACAAGCTCACTTAGTCCACAAGCATGCCGTAACAGGCAGCAAATGTAGTGATGCGAAAAGGTCTAGCAATCTCATAATGCACTACACATTGTTCCAGAAACAACTGCTGCAAATTTGGAAAGTTTAGTTTAATCTTAGAATGCCTCTGTACTGGTTCTGTAGCATGTGATCATGGCAGAGCACAGAAAAAAAAATATTTAAAAAAAATATATGACAACTCTGTTAGTCTTGTCTTTTAGATATGACACCATATGTGTGACATTTTCCATTTACATACAATACTTGGAATGAAGAGGGGAGAGGGTTGTCAGCTTAGCGGGTTTAACCGATTATTATTATTATTATTTTTTGCAAAGCATGTGGTGTGTCTAAGTAAAACATGATTAATACATAAGTAGAGCCAAAGGATCAATAAGAGCTAACATTCTATGGTTTTATAGATCAGTATTTCATATCACATGAGCATCTAATGAAATGAAGGATTGTGATGAATTTACCATGATACAACGTTAAAATATCTCCAAAATTAACGATAAAATGTAGGGATAAAAATAATGCGTAAGATACTAGGAGACATGCTCGCCCATGCCCGCCCTTCCTGCCACCATTCAAATTATCTAGTTAGACGTGCAAACGGAACGTTTACCCTTTGTAGACGGGGGGGGGGGGGGGGCGGGTGAAACAGAGATCAAAAAAGGAAAGATATGACTGAACACGTGTTTGAAGTTCGAACGGCAAAAAGACGCAATTGGGGGTGAAAGGAAAAAAAATTCACGTCCCTAGTTGACACAAAGTAAGGAAATGGACAAGAAAATGACCTTAGCTCTTATTCGAGACAGTCATTTCTTGGACGTTTTTCGATACTTGGTCTTTATTTGAATGCCGCGGCAAAACACATGAGAGAAGGTTCTCTAACAAATTTCAAAAACTAAACTTGAGAAAAAATATGTTTTTTCTTAATAATAGAGTTATGAAAATAAAACCTAGCTAGTTTGATAGCCCATCTTGAGCAGAGAAATAATATGCTTTCAATTATACAGACGGATAGATAATAAGGAAGATATTGACAAAAGACTGTGTTGTTCATATCAGACGAGCGACTGCACTGTTAAACAATGTCACTAAAGTTTCAAAAATTTTGGCCTTGAGCATGCAAACGTAAAAATCGAGCTGTAATTAAAGAGAGGGGAAATGGTGGAGAATTGTAGCTAAACATAACTTAGGAGGCAGATTCGTGTAGGAAATGCATGTAGAACCAAGCGTGTTTTTTATGAAAAATCAAGTAGAGACAGACGGACTAACAGACCGTAATACATACTTGACTGAGATCTGACTGAAGTGACTTTTGGTTGTAGATTTGAAAGTTAGGGGGCAAGTCGGCGATTGGTCAACGTATTTTATAGTAGCGGGACAGAGATGTGAAATTTTGCCATTTGACATAAGTCTGTTCAGAGACGCAGTTTTAAAGTAATAGTGGTGTTAGTTCCAGAAGAATACAAATATATAGTGGGACGCCATCATACAGCCAGCACCTCAGCTGAGTTTTGCTAGCAAATTTAACTGTGTTCTCAATTCTGAATTCTGGTAAGAATGAAAAGTATTTATTTTGTATATTTTAATAATTCGAGTGATTGATACTGCCATATCATAAAAATGATTACGACAAGTAAGTGTTCGCTCTAGGTCCCCAGCCCAAGATCAGGGTCTAGAGACATACATACAAAGAAAATATATAGGAACGCCTAAATAAAACTATGAAAAAGGATCTAGTGTTGAGATCAGTGGAACATATTGTGGTGAAGTGGGATGTTATAAATACTTATAGGGAACTTAGTGTACTGACTGAGATCAGCTGTGAAGGTATCTATATCTATTAAGAGTAGTGTATTATAGATAACCTTACTTGCTACCACATATCTATATATCTCAGTCAGAATTATTCTGGAATAGTGTGATGCTACGTTATGTGTCTAGGGTATGTGTATGATGAAGTGTAAGTCACAACAACAGACAGATAAACAATTAAATTTAATCCACTACTCTTGACAACACTGTGACACTCACATACATATAACACTCTACAAAGATATCTTAAAAGAGTCACTGATAAACTTTCAAATAACAATATGTATTCATTACTGGCATGAATGAATATGTGTCCTGATTCAACTACAAGGGAACCAGGAATCACAATCAATTTAAATTACAAGTTATGTACAGAATGTATTTAATATGAATATTGTAGTGACATATATTATTACAAATGTTCTATGTGTGTCAGTTGTGTAGTAGTAAAATGAGGTAATACTGGTTTTGTTTTGTTCAAGCTCTGTTGGTATTTGTCATCATGACTTCAATAGTTTGTCTTTAGGGACTAGTATTGGAGATGTTCACAGTTCCTGATTTTAAGACAAGTAAATTCCCCTCTTAATGTTAATTTTATAAAGTCATTTCAAGATGAGGGGACATAATGTTGAGCTCAGCTGGCCAACTCTGCTTATCTTGAGTGATGGCGGCAGGAAAGGACTCCTCTGCTCGAATTCTCCTCTGGGCTCAGGAGACACCTCACTGATAGCTAAAAAGACCAAGGAGTATGCTGTCCGACTCTGGATTCAGCAAAGCTCTGACCAGGTGCTGCTCAGTACCATCAAGACCACTGTCCCTGAAATCAAGAAGGATGTACCTTCTACTTCATAACTAATTTATATTTTCTTTTTACACTGATCACAATACATCACAAACATTGCGTTCAGAGCGTTAGGCCAACAGTCAGCTTCATCTGAAATACTTTATTCCAGTATTACCCTTCTTAATGGTTACTACGCCTCTGCACTTCCAGCATTATTTCTTTCTAGTCAATCATCCAGGTGTCAGTGTACTGTTGGGCCATTCCATGCCGTTTTACTTCTCTCCGACACCCTCTGTTCAGGCTGGAGCATTTTAGGCTTTACCTCACGTTTGCCACTGAACTACACATATATATACAGGCATAAATCAACAATTCACATTCAATTTTCATTAAAAGATATTAAATGGTTCAAGCTTACCACAATTCATACGAATAAACACAGATACGTTGATTAGCAATGAATTCTGGCACAAACTGGCACAAATTTCCATCTGCTTATCTTCCAGGCTTTTATTGAGCAAAATATAGTTGGCTTCAACGCACTGATGCTTTATCAAGATCATTTAAACAAGTGGTCTCGAACTAACGCTCCCAAGTGTGTATATCAGCGAGACTGGCCAATGAGCCACGTTTCGACAAGTGTTTGAAAAAATGTTATCTTTTCCCGTCTCCCCTAACAACCAAGATAGTATTTATAGCCCGACCAATCGTGGTTAGGCTTTCATTTGTTGCGCTCCAATCAATTTGGAGTTTACATGGTAGGCTATTTCTGTAACGTAAGGTTTTTTTCAAACACGTTATAAAAAAATTTTATGAGCAGAAATGATTTTATGCTGTCAGGCACCCCCAATATTTTATTTTGGGTATAATTTATTAATTCCTGGACTATTTGCGTAACGTTTTACATATTCTTTGTCAGCAAGCCCTAAGGAACCCAAAAATACTAATTTAAAGGAGCTACGTGGCTGCGTTCAAAATATGCAATTTCTAGGATAGTCGTATAGTTGTTTTATTTTTTATGTGAGAACCGCCACCTGTCCTGCTGTACTGTCAGACTAATGTCAGGATTTCGGACATAAAACAGTAGAATGTCAGGTTTCCCCAATAAGCGTTTTTTATGATTTTAAAACCTAACTCTGGGAAAGGGTAGTGTATTTTATCACTGTCCGTCTGAAAAAGTTAGTGCTTGTAGACTTACACGCGTGATAGTAGTAATTGTGTATCGCGCGACGCGTGTTTAATGTTCGGCTTTCTGCCTCTCCCTTCTCGCTATCCTTTTGTCCATCTGTTCGTTCGTTTTGGTAACGTAATGTAGAAAAAGACATGAATGGAATTTAAAATTTAGGTCATTACGCAGTCTGCCTCTTAATGTTTTTCCAAGAAATACAGCACACGTTTCATTGAAGAAAGCGGGTATAATACAGTAAGCTTTTACTATCAACGTGAAAGCGTTACAATTTGCAGACGAAGCAGAAAACAAGGGGGATTTCGAGTACATTCCTTGTGACAGCACTGTCATTTTACCATTGCTCTTTTCTTTATTATATGTATTTATTAGGCTTTATATTTAATTGATAATTTATATATGTGGATTAGAATATTCCATGACACCTCCCCTCTTAAAACAGACATTATATGTCAGTCCTTTATTCTATATACACATAGAGAAATTTATTATTATTTCTGGGGTTTACGGTGATTCTCATCACACGGATGGCGGCTTAAAAAATCCGCTCCCAGATTGGTTTTTCCAGATATATATTCAATGCTAAAATTATATGGAGCCAGAAGCAAAGACCATCGGAGTAACCTAGAGTTCTCATGCTTAGCCTGTGCTAAAAACGATAAAGGTTTGTGGTCAGTTTGCAACTTAAATGCCTTCCCATATAGATAAATATTGAATTTCTTTATTGCCCATATTACTGCAAGACATTCTTTTTCGCTAGTTGAGTAGTTGATTTCAGCTTTATTCAACTTTCTGCTAGCATATGCCACTGGGCTTAATTCCCCATCCAATGCATCTGATTTCTGTAGTAAAGTTGCACCTAACCCAATATTACTTGCATCCGTCCTTACTATGAATTCTTGACTTAAGTCAGGTAATTTCAAAATGGGTTTACTTGTGAGCTTTTCCTTCAATTCTTGGTAAGTCATTTCACATTGTGGTGTCCATGTAATGCGATCTGGAAGTCCTTTACGTGTCAATTCCGTTAAAGGTGCACATATGGAATTAAAGTTTTTGATATACTTCTGGTAGAAACCACATAATGAGACAAAGGATCTCACGTCCTTCTTGGTTTGTGGTCTCGGGGCTTTCTGTAGTTTCTCTAAATTCTTTGGGTCAGGGGTCATGTTTCCCTGATAAACTGTGTGTCCCAAAAATTCCAATTCTTTACATCCAACGCAACATTTGGTTGGACGGGCTGTTAAATTTGCCTCCCTAAGTCGATCAAACAGCATGTTCAGAGAGTCAATGTGTTCCTCAAATGTTTCTGTTGCTATAAGGATATCATCCATAAAATTTGTTATACAGGGATTATTCAGAGGATCCAATAATTTTCTCATCATTCTAGAGAAGACACTAGGCGCATTCTTCAATCCAAATGGCAATCTATTAAACTCATAGTGTCCTTCTGAGGTACTAAAAGCTAGGTATGGTCTAACCTCAGGCTTTACTGGAATCTGATAGTATCCTTTACTCAGATCCACTTTTGAGAAATATTTAGCTTTATTTAGTCTGGCAAACAGCTGATTTGTATCCGGCAATGGATCCACCTGTCCTTCTGTAATAGCATTCAGTCTCCTGTAATCTATACAGAGTCTATGTTCTCCAGAGGGCTTCCTTAAGAGTACAACACCGGAACTATACGAAGACTCACTGTGCGAAATAATTCCTTCCTTCAATAGATAGTCTATCTCTTCCTTCAAAGCTTTTTCCTTAGCAAACGGAATCGAATATGGTTTCATACAGACAGGTGTGGAGTCTATGAGTTTCATATCATATTCCAATAGGTTTGTATGCCCTGGTCGGTCTGTTAACACCTCTGCATGATTATTTAGAACCTGTTGCACTCTCTCTTTCTGAGTTTTCGTTAAATGTGTACTGATTTTCACCTGTGCTGCTGTCTCACAGGGGTGTAATGGATATTCAAATGATGAAAGTGGTTCCTTTTTCATCTCCATGGCGATGGACAAGGTCAACAAGTGTGTCTCTTCCTGATGTTCTCTTTCCAAATATTTCTTCAGGAGATTCACATGATAGATTTTTTCTTTCCCCTTCTTATCTATCTTATAATTTGTTCTAGACACCTTCTCTAGAACTGTATATGGACCCTGCCATCCAATTTGTAACTTATTCTGACTCCCGGGCAAAAGAAGCAGTACCTTCTCTCCCACAGCCAAATTTCTGTCTTTCGCCTTCCTGTTATAATAGGCAGCATGTTTCTTCCTGGCTTGTTTCAAATTTTCATTGGCAAGTTTCCAGCCAGTTTTCAACCGAGTGGTCAGCTCATTCACATATTGGTATGAAGATGTAATGTTTTCCTCTGCCTTTTCATCAGTCCACGTTCTTAACATAGCTTCGAGTGGACCTTTTATTGGCCTTCCAAACAATAATGTTGCCGGGGCCATACCGGTTGAACTATGGGGTACCTCCCGATAAGCAAAGAGGGCGGCGTGCAGGTACTGGTCCCATGTATCTGGTTTTTCGTGTGCCAACTTTCTCAGGATCGACATCAATGTGCCGTTAAATCTTTCCACTTGGCCGTTCCCTTGGGGATGATACACACTACAATGGAAGTGTTTGGCCTGAAAGATCCTGAAAACTTCTTCAGTTAGTTTCCCCTTGAACTGAGAGCCATTATCAGTCAAGATTTGATTGGGAAAGCCTAACCTTGTGAAAATTGTGAGCAATGCCTCTGCCACATGTTTAGAATCAATCGATGACAGGGCTACTGCCTCTCCCCACATAGAACAAGTGTCCACCAGAGTCAGAATGTAGCTGTTCCTTCTCTTGGTTCGGGTGAGAGGTCCCACAAGATCCACGGCAACTCTCTCAAAGGGTGTTCCCACTATGGGCATTTCCCCCAGAGTTGCTGGTGCAGTCCAATGTTTAGGTGCTACTCGTTGGCACTCTGGACAGGATTTTACATATCGTTTGATATCTTCAGTTATTCCTGGCCAGAAATAGTGACAAGCTATTCGCTGTCCTGTTGCGCTGATTCCCATATGACCACTGAAGGGAATCGCATGCCCTAGTTCCAACACTTTAGTCCTATATGAAGTGGGAAGGACCAGCTGTCCGTGACCATTGGATTCAGATCCAGCCTTCCTATATATCAGTTTGTTCTTCATATAAAACTCTCCCTTGCCTGGAGGTGTATGAGATTTGGGCAACTTCTTGAAACATGGCTTGAGTGTTTTGTCCTCAGCCTGTGCCTTCCTCATCTCATCTGGGTGAGTATTTATGGGATTATCCTCCTCCTTCTTTGACTGTGATCTGGTCTGCACTGTTGCCAATATCACAGGTCTCTTGGGATTTCCCAAGAAGACATATCTACACCCCAATATTAGAGGGTAGATTGGCTCATTTATCACTGCTGCTTTTATGATTCCTTCCACATATCGCGTTTTCACTTTTATTCGGGCGACGGGAAGTGTCATGGTAGCTACATCCTTGGTTGCAGTTTGAATCTCCACTGTTTCTGTGGTGTATTGATCGGCCTGCACCAGGTGAGAACTCACAACGGAATCGTAATCTAAACCGGTATCATATAAACATCTTATAGTGACACCATTACAGATGACATCTTCACACACTGGGGGGTGGTATGGTTCCTGTAATTCTTCAGGTTTGCCCTTCTTTTCCTTTTTCCCCGATGTCATAGCAGCAAAATGAGGAGGTTTCCTTCTACAATGGTCAGTGTCATGATTGTTCATCTTACAATTTTTACACCACCTTTTTCCTTGGTTGAAAGATTTTCTTTCATCATATTTCCTTTCATCGAATTGTGGGAATTTATTTTTATTGTCATACCGTGGCCTATCAAATTGGTGCTTACCTTTATTTTGATCCCTAGGATCAAATTTATTAAAGTTCTGTGGTGCCCTAAAGTTATCCACTTGTTTCTTTTTATTACCTGTTACCTCTGCTTGAGCTGCTTGATACCTTTCAGCAACATTTAGCAACTCACCCAGCCTCTCTGCACCTTGTTCCATGAGAAACTTTCTCAGGTCTGGAGCCATGGACTCTCTTAGTTGCTCTATAAGGACCATTTCCTTAAGATCTTGGGTTTTCCCCAGAGAAGTCCATTTCTCCAAGTATGTCTCTATTCGTGCAGAGAACTGGTGATAGGTTTCACCTGACAGTAGTTTAGCATTCCTAAATTTTTTTTTCTATAGAATTCTGCATTCTTTTCATACCTTAACAAAAGAGCCTGCTTTAGCATGTCATAATTTTCCTGATCACCTCTGCTCATTTTTGCAAAAACTTCATAAGCTGCCCCACGAAGTCCCTGAGATAACTTTAAGCTCCACCTTTCTCTCTCCAACCCATACGTGGTAGCTAATAGTTCATACCTATTTATATAGCTCTCAATATCATCGTCTTTCTCAACAAAATGATCTAAATGAAAATTCATAGCTGAGATTGAGGCTCCTTGAGTAACCGTAGCATCAGAGGCAAAGGGACTGGCACCATTTTCAGGAGCATGGCCTTGAAACTCAAACTCCCTTAGTCGTAACTCATGTTCCCTTTGTAATCTTTTATCTTCTGCTTCCCTTTCTGCAGCTAATTTCCTCTCTTCCCTTTCTGCAGCCAATTTCTTCTCTTCCCTTTCTGCAGCCAATTTCTTCTCTTCCCTTTCTGCAGCCAATTTCTTCTCTTCCCTTTCTGCAGCCAATTTCTTCTCTTCCCTTTCTGCAGCCAATCGTTTGTCTTCTCTTTCTGCCTCCAATTTCTTAGCCTCAGCCTCAATCTGCAACCTCTTAGTCTCAGCCTCAGCTTCAAACTGTAACTTCTTAATTTCCCTTTCAGCCTCTAACCTTCTTTCGGCTTCTTTTTCTAATCTTCTTTCTTCGCGTTCAATAAATTTGTCACATTCCGTTGTGACATAGGCAACCATAACTTGCCCATCTAATCCTAACTCTTTTGCAGTCTGAACCGCAGCAGATCGAAATTTGGCCAGGTCCGCCATTGTCTATCAGGTAACTTAATACAATGTCTAACCAACAATTCAATCTCTAATGGACAACACAGGCACCGTGAGCTCAACCTTATTTAATTCCACCCAAGGATACCTTCTAATTCTTATATTCCCTGAAGTGAATTACCCCCCAATATTTTTAATAGTTAAAGATTCAAAATCCCAAGAGCGAGCCCCCAATATATGTGGTGAAGTGGGATGTTATAAATATTTATAGGGAACTTAGTGTACTGACTGAGATCAGCTGTGAAGGTATCTATATCTATTAAGAGTAGTGTATTATAGATAACCTTACTTGCTACCACATATCTATATATCTCAGTCAGAATTATTCTGGAATAGTGTGATGCTACGTTATGTGTCTAGGGTATGTGTATGATGAAGTGTAAGTCACAACAACAGACAGATAAACAATTTAATTTAATCCACTACTCTTGACAACACTGTGACACTCACATACATATAACACTCTACAAAGATATCTTAAAAGAGTCACTGATAAACTTTCAAATAACAATATGTATTCATTACTGGCATGAATGAATATGTGTCCTGATTCAACTACAAGGGAACCAGGAATCACAATCAATTTAAATTACAAGTTATGTACAGAATGTATTTAATATGAATATTGTAGTGACATATATTATTACAAATGTTCTATGTGTGTCAGTTGTGTAGTAGTAAAATGAGGTAATACTGGTTTTGTTTTGTTCAAGCTCTGTTGGTATTTGTCATCATGACTTCAATAGTTTGTCTTTAGGGACTAGTATTGGAGATGTTCACAGTTCCTGATTTTAAGACAAGTAAATTCCCCTCTTAATGTTAATTTTAAAAAAGTCAGTTCAAGATGAGGGGACATAATGTTGAGCTCAGCTGGCCAACTCTGCTTATCTTGAGTGATGGCGGCAGGAAAGGACTCCTCTGCTCGAATTCTCCTCTGGGCTCAGGAGACACCTCACTGATAGCTAAAAAGACCAAGGAGTATGCTGTCCGACTCTGGATTCAGCAAAGCTCTGACCAGGTGCTGCTCAGTACCATCAAGACCACTGTCCCTGAAATCAAGAAGGATGTACCTTCTACTTCATAACTAATTTATATTTTCTTTTTACACTGATCACAATACATCACAAACATTGCGTTCAGAGCGTTAGGCCAACAGTCAGCTTCATCTGAAATACTTTATTCCAGTATTACCCTTCTTAATGGTTACTACGCCTCTGCACTTCCAGCATTATTTCTTTCTAGTCAATCATCCAGGTGTCAGTGTACTGTTGGGCCATTCCATGCCGTTTTACTTCTCTCCGACACCCTCTGTTCAGGCTGGAGCATTTTAGGCTTTACCTCACGTTTGCCACTGAACTACACATATATATATACAGGCATAAATCAACAATTCACATTCAATTTTCATTAAAAGATATTAAATGGTTCAAGCTTACCACAATTCATACGAATAAACACAGATACGTTGATTAGCAATGAATTCTGGCACAAACTGGCACAAATTTCCATCTGCTTATCTTCCAGGCTTTTATTGAGCAAAATATAGCTGGCTTCAACGCACTGATGCTTTATCAAGATCATTTAAACAAGTGGTCTCGAACTAACGCTCCCAAGTGTGTATATCAGCGAGACTGGCCAATGAGCCACGTTTCGACAAGTGTTTGAAAAAATGTTATCTTTTCCCGTCTCCCCTAACAACCAAGATAGTATTTATAGCCCGACCAATCGTGGTTAGGCTTTCATTTGTTGCGCTCCAATCAATTTGGAGTTTACATGGTAGGCTATTTCTGTAACGTAAGGTTTTTTTCAAACACGTTATAAAAAAATTTTATGAGCAGAAATGATTTTATGCTGTCAGGCACCCCCAATATTTTATTTTGGGTATAATTTATTAATTCCTGGACTATTTGCGTAACGTTTTACATATTCTTTGTCAGCAAGCCCTAAGGAACCCAAAAATACTAATTTAAAGGAGCTACGTGGCTGCGTTCAAAATATGCAATTTCTAGGATAGTCGTATAGTTGTTTTATTTTTTATGTGAGAACCGCCACCTGTCCTGCTGTACTGTCAGACTAATGTCAGGATTTCGGACATAAAACAGTAGAATGTCAGGTTTCCCCAATAAGCGTTTTTTATGATTTTAAAACCTAACTCTGGGAAAGGGTAGTGTATTTTATCACTGTCCGTCTGAAAAAGTTAGTGCTTGTAGACTTACACGCGTGATAGTAGTAATTGTGTATCGCGCGACGCGTGTTTAATGTTCGGCTTTCTGCCTCTCCCTTCTCGCTATCCTTTTGTCCATCTGTTCGTTCGTTTTGGTAACGTAATGTAGAAAAAGACATGAATGGAATTTAAAATTTAGGTCATTACGCAGTCTGCCTCTTAATGTTTTTCCAAGAAATACAGCACACGTTTCATTGAAGAAAGCGGGTATAATACAGTAAGCTTTTACTATCAACGTGAAAGCGTTACAATTTGCAGACGAAGCAGAAAACAAGGGGGATTTCGAGTACATTCCTTGTGACAGCACTGTCATTTTACCATTGCTCTTTTCTTTATTATATGTATTTATTAGGCTTTATATTTAATTGATAATTTATATATGTGGATTAGAATATTCCATGACATGCAGTGATATACACAAGTGTGGACCAGTGCAGTCTAACATTGTGTCAGAGCAGCAGAATATTGTACTCCAGCACGGAGAGGAAGGGCCACCAGACTCCTGTACAAAATCGACGCAGTCGAAATAAGTGAGATCTGGCCTGCTGGATATTCACCAACGAATTACCAACGAATTATCAACTAATTTATCAACTAATCCACCAACTAATTCACCATCTAATAAAGACATACCATTGTGGGAAAATAAACCATGTATTCATCCCCTAAGTCAATGGACCATGTTTGGTAGTCATAGACTGGGAGTGATGACACCACCCCAACAGCATATCTAGTAATAAGTTCTCCTGGGACTATCTTAATATAATTATTATTAACCAGTCATTTGAAATAATTAGGTACACACATTCCATTTTATTATGTCATATGATTATGCATTCCATTTATAACTCCATAATATTTCTTATGTTCTGACCAACTAAACATTTGGTTCAGAACAAATAAATTTATCAAAAGATTTAAATTTTAAAACTAAAACAGCCTGAGTTAGTTCAGTGTGTTATAAAATTTTATTAATATTATTAGACTTATTAAATACCTGTGTGTGTGTAATCTACCACAACACATTACATATCAGTACCCTAGACTTTTAACGTAGCTACATTCATTAGTAAAAAAGATATGTGTGAGGTTGTAAGTGGTAGTAAGAAGGGCCTTCTGTAATTCACATCTACATATATCTCAGGAGCCTTCACAGCTGACCTCATACATCACACTAGTTAACATCAACCATACAATATCATCAAAATCCACTACAAGGATCATAGCCCCGGCGGAGTTCAGCGTGTAGGATCAGCAATTAGACTAATGAAGGTGAAGAGATACTTGACAGCTCAAAGCTCGTGTTTGAACAAATTGAACAATTGGTGTTGTAAAGTTTTAGAAAGGAGTAAAGCCGGAAATGGAAATATAAAACTTCTTCTTCTTCTTCTTCCTCGTTCGCCCTGAAAAGGACGGTGGTTGCGTTGTGTCTGTTTACACCTAAGCTGTGATATCTGCACCTTTCGGTCGACACATCCGACTTCAGCACGGCATTTTTTAGGGACCGGGTTTGCCTTCCCATTGCGATCCGCACTCGCTCAGCCAGACTGCACTGCTGCAGACTGTTTCCAGGACCACCACGTGGAGGTGGAGTGCGGTCTTGACCAGCTCTGGTTCGCTGGTCCTGATGCAAGCAGTACAGCTATGGTCGCTGACTACATTCACTATTGCTGCATCTTGGGGTCCCGAAATATAAAACAACCTATAATAATCATAAAAAATTATATCAACAACCGAAGTGTCACTGTGCACTGTAATCTGGAGTGAAGACGTTAATAACAGGGATTAACAGTCAGGATCGTGGCACACGATAGGACATTTATTCGTGTGCTTCACTGTTAGTAATTCTGGCGGCATTTATTGCCAGTCAAAAATACAATAGAGGTTTTCTGCTACTTATATTCATTGAAAGAAACACAAGTATATAGATATTTAATGCTCCTAACTGAAACACGTCAAGTAATTTAATGTAACAGAGAAATATATATATAGATTTTTAATTAAAATATTTATTAATGCAAAAGTACTTTTCACAAAATAAAACTACTAATACTTCTATATGTTATTTGTAAACATATTTGAAAATTTTTTTTTTAACACACAAAATTTAAGCAAAAAATATGTTCCTAATTTCTCATCTACATTGTTACCCCTAGGTATTAATTATTACTTCCCCTCAGTTTAATTGCTGCTTTTAGTGCATGTATCTCTTTTTTCGTCTTCTTAGTTCGCACTTATATAATCACATAAATATCTCTTTTAAAGCTGGTAGTCCGCCTGATGTCTGAAGATTACCATTTGTCCTCTTCCGTTTAGATGGTAGTGTGCATCATTTTGTGTGTGACCTGAATGCTCTGCAAACTTTTATATTTCTCCGTCTTATTCTGATAAACCTCTTTTTGTCTCTTCGAAAGT
This sequence comes from Oreohelix idahoensis, assembly GCA_024509875.1. NCBI lineage: Eukaryota > Metazoa > Mollusca > Gastropoda > Stylommatophora > Oreohelicidae > Oreohelix > Oreohelix idahoensis. Next base: position 116,399 of record JAMPIV010002877.1, read on the forward strand.
TATGCTTCATCAGGCTGAAATAACTTCCCACCTTCCTTTGTCAGTCTTTTAGCCTCTTCATTGCCAGGGATGTTACTTTGAGATGGGATCCATTGGATCACAACTCTTTTGAATCGTTGACATAGTTTGTGGAGCACCACTCTTACTTAATCCAAGTCTGCATTATTTTGGCTTTTAAGCGTTGCGGCTACGGACAGTACATCAATGAAGAAAGCAACTTATCCCTCTGTGCTTTCCTCTGTCATTATAATCTATGCTGCAGTTTTCAAGGCCTCTGCTTCTGCTGTGAAATTAAGTGAGAATTGTCCTGTTGCCACTGACAGCTTTTTTGTGTGCACCAGTGCAAGCTCAGAAACACACCTTCACCTCCATTTTCTGTTGCATTAGTTGCTGATCAATCTGTTGAATGGCTAATGTTTCACTATGTATTTTATCGCTAAGGATTTTCTCTCTGTTGTAGTCTGGCTATTATTTCACTCAATTCCAAGAATGTTTTCTATCATTTCGGGGAAACGATGTTGTATCCAAACTGGAAACGTGTGTGCAGTGTCATCATCATCTCAATCCATAACCCGTCATGGGTCGTAGGGGTGCCATGGTGTAGAAGGGTTTAATTATTGATATGTCTGATGCTGTTCTTACAATACATATGACTTTTAATGGCGAAAGTCAATTAAATATCTGTTAAAGTCAGTTATATAACTGGAACCACCAGGGCTTTACACCCCTCCATTTTAATATTAGTCTTGTTCAGAGTTTCTTCTTTATTTATTTTATTTATTTAACGTATAAGCGTAATTGTGATTGTCCCTATTTACAATGATTTGACAAATGTGATGCCACTTTCTCATATCGGCAGTTTTTTCATATTATTTGGAATTGAAAACAATATATATCTGTTGCTGTCTGTTTGGCATATATGTTTAAAGACATCAACCTGTTAATTATTTTGGTGGTCTAAGATAGAGAACTTGTGATTTACATTAGTGACAGGTTTGATTTGTGGTTATCTTCCCCTTGTCTTATGTTGACCTGTGGCGGAGAAGGTCTTGAATTGTTGTCCCGTCTTAAGTCACTATTCACATGGCCATATACGGAGCGGCTTTTCCTCTCGCTTGAGGAAACGCCCTGGTCTCTGTGTTAGTTTCGCTCAGGTCTGTGCTTGTTTGCACATGCGCAGGTTTTTGCGCAAAGACCGGGAGGCTTCCGTTTTGGCAGTGTACCCTGGGCGTTGTGATCGGACAGAGGTCCGAAGATTTTTCCTTGCCATCTTTTCGGGGATTTGGAAGTTCGTTGTATGACTGAGATGTCATCTTTCCTTCCCCTAGTTAATTCTGTATGCTAGGAATGGCAGTGTTGTGTTTAGCGTTTTATAGGATTCTGAAACAAGGTAATAGAGTCATTTTTGATCTTCTCGTATGCCTAGGTTAGAGAAGTACATTTGATTACCTTAAGGCGACATGTTGAACAGAGCTCACAGCTGATATGTTATATAGAGCCCCATTATTGGTGCTTGATACGGGAACCAAGACCAAGTTGTCTTTTGAACATTAGAAGCCCAGAGAAAGTTATCTACTTGAGTAACCCGCTATGCAAGCGGTAGGATTGGCAGGAATATGTACACGGATAGATAAAACACTAAGGTTACCTTATATTTGAGGCCCGCTACTTGCGGCCTGATGCTGTCGCCATAGAGGCCCGTTGTTACGGCCTTTATTCTTCATGAGAAGCAGTGCCTGGCATGTGATGCCAGAAGAAGTCACAGCCTTTTGTTAGACAATTGGAACCGCCTTTCCCGTGCGGTATATTTGCAAAGGGGTACCTGGCGGGTTCTGTCAGGGTACCAGAACTTCAGTATATGAAAGCAGAACGTAGATAGACAGGCCATTATTGTTGGCACCATATATCTGAGCTGATGCAAAGTGTTAACTACCATTACCATCATATAATGTCCATGATTCTTGTGCCATTCACTGTGTCGTCCATACTATCGTACGTCGTAAAATAAATATTGTGAAACGTCAGCAGTATTACCTACCTTCACTGACTTCTGCATGTGGGTGAGTGGGTTTAGTGTATAGCTGTCCAAGAGCCTAAACGCATTCGTCTACACCCACACTTACCACATCATCCCCCATCATATTCCAAGTACTACACGCCTGAAAACATGTATGCTGTATGTGTGAATGTATTCATTACACCCTGGCAGCGCATTACGCTGGTGACCTAGATATACACCGCAAAATTGGATTGTCCAGGTGATAAAACGACACGCCCACTCTACCAAAGTTTACATCACGAACAAACAGACTTTTACAATATCCTAATTACAACCCATCAGAGGTTGAGCGGGATATTTATCTTCACTAATTAAAAAAAAAAAAAATCTTACTCGATGCTTATTCTCGCTTCTAGCCCTGGTATTGTCCAGCCGAAAATGGCGTCTACGTCGTTCAGCCTCGTTTTCGATTCTGACATAGTTGGCGTAACTCTTATATGATAAAGGGGCTCTAGTACACACGATAGCACACCACAGGGACAACTCATGACAGGCCCAGAAGGGGTAGACCAAGGGTAACAACAATGGCTGAGGACCGTTACATACGGACGGTACATCTGCGCAATCACTTTGTCAACAGGATAATTCTCACTTAATTTCACAGCAGAAGCAGAGGCCTTGAAAACTGCAGCATAGATTATAATGACAGAAGAAAGCATAGAGAGATACGTTGCTGTCTTCATTGATGTACTATCCGTAGCGGCAACGCTGAAAAGCCAAAATAATGCAGACCTGGATTAAGTAAGAGTGGTACTCCACAAACTATGTCAACGATTCAAAAGAGTTGTGATCCAAATCTATCCCGTCTCAAAGTAACATCCCCGGCAATGAAGAGGCTAAAAGATTGACAAAGGAAGGTGGGAAGTCATTTCAGCCTGATGAAGCAGGAATGAATGTAGCAGGCCAGATATTATAGAGGAAATACTACAGGTTAATAAATACCTGCACACTATAGGATGCAGTGCAACAGTAACATGGATACCATCACATGTGGGGATAGCAGGAAATGAGCTTGCAGACAAAGAAGCCAAAGGTGGTAAAACTAGCTTTAAAAAAATTGAAGTAGGTTTAGGGAAGTTTGAAATTAAGAGCTTAATTGCTCAAGCAATATCTAAAGAGTGGATAACAGCATGGGACCAAAGTAAAAAAGCAAGACACTCATATAAAATCATTAAAAAACCAAGCAAAAAAAGTCAAATACAAGATGAACTAAAAATTCCAATTAATAAAAAACTGATGAGGTGTCGTGGAATATTCTAATCCACATATATAAATTATCAAGTAAATATAAAGCCTAACAAATAAATCTAATAAAGAAAAGAGCAATGGTAAAATAACAGTGCTGTCACAATGACAGTACTCGAAATCCCCCTTGTTTTCTGCTTCGTCTGCAAATTGTAACGCTTTCACGTTGATAGTAAAAGCCTACTGTATTATTACCCGCTTTCTTCAATGAAACGTGTGCTGTATTTCTAAGAAAAACATTGAGAGGCAGACTGCGTAATGACCTAGATTAATCCTAACATTAATTATATTACGTTACCAAAACGAACGAACAGATGGACTCAAATAGAAAGAGAGAGGGGCGAATAAAATCAGGAACGCATGCAAAATTAAACACGCGTCTCGCTATTAATGCCACCCCCAACAAGCGTAACGCGATACACAATTACTACTATCACGCGTGTAAGGCCACATGCACTAACTTTTTCGGACGGACAGTGATAAATTCACTACCCTTCCCAGAGTTAGGTTTTAAAATCACAAAAAACGCTTATTAGGAAAGATAACATTATATGGGTTTACGTTTGAAAACATTACAGTACCCAGACAGCACATCTTCGAAACAGGAGGTAGAAGAAATTGCATATTTTGAACGCAGCCACTTAGCTCTATTAAATATATATATTTGGGTTCCTTAGGGTTTGCTGACAAAGAATATGTACAACGTTATGCAAATAGTCTAGGAATTAACAAGTTATAGCCAAAATAAAATGATGGTGCTGTCAGACAACACCCAAAATCAGAATCGCTCAGTGGTAGATTTTTTTACACCACCATTGTACGGGAAATGGGCCACAAGTTACATTTGAACTGATTGGCTGGAATGATATGTAAGGCTAAACACGATTAGTCGGGCTATAAATACTATCTTTGGTTGTTAGGGGAGACGTAGGAAGTTAAAATTTTTTCAAATACTTGTCGAAACGTGGCACCATTGGCCAGACTCGCTGATATACTCACTTAGGAGCGTTAGTTCGAGACCACTAGTCAAATAAGCTTGATAAAGCAACAGTGCGTTGAAGCCAGCTCATATTTTTGCTAAATAAAAGCCTGGAACATAAGCAGATGGGAATTTGTGCCAGTAGTTGTGCCAGAATTCATTGCTAATCAACGTATCTGTGTTTGTTTCCATGAATTGTGGGACCGTGGTCTTGATGGTATTGAGCAGCACCTGGTCAGAGCTTTGCTGAATCCAGAGTCGGACAGCATACTCCTTGGTCCATTTAGCTATCAGTGAGGTGTCTCCAGAGCCGAGGGGAGAATCGAGCAGAGGAGTCTGTTCCTGCCGCCATCACGCAAGATAAGCTGATGTGGCCAGCTGAGCTCAAAATTATGTACCCCCAGCTTAAAATGACCTTGTAAAAATAACATTAAGAGGGGAATTAAATTGTGTTAATATCAGGAACTGAGAACATCTCCAATAATAGTTCCATAAAGACAAACTATTGAAGTCATGATGACAAATACCAACAGAGCTTGAACAAAACAAAACCAGTATTACCTCATATTACTACTACACAACTGACACACATAGGATACTTTTAATAATATATGTCATTACAATATTCATATTGATAAATTCTGTACATATAACTTGTAAGTAAAATTGATTGTGATTCCTGGTTCCCTTTGTATTTGAATCAGGACACATATTCATTCATAACAGCAATGAATACATATTGTTATTTGAAAAGTTATCAGTGACTCCTTTAAGATATCCTTTAGAGTGTTATATGTATGTGAGTGTCACAGTGTTGTCAAGTGTGGTGGAATAAATTAAATTGTTTATCTGTCTGTTGTTGTATGACTTACACTTCATCATACACATACCCTAGACATACAACGTAGTCATCACACTATTCCAGAATAATTCTGACTGAGGTATACATATGTGGCAGCAAGTAAGGTTATATATAATACACTACTCTTATTAGATATATATACCTTCACAGCTGATCTCAGTCAGTACACTAAGTCCCCTATAAATATTTATAATATCCCACTTCACCACATGAGGCTCAAGCTTGGGACTGGATATTTCATGTTTGAGGAACCCACATGTGAAGAGTGTCAAGAACCAAACACAATTAGACACTTTCTGGTGGACTGCAAAAAATATGACAAGCAGAGGCAAAACATTAAGACATACTGTAGTAACCACAAGGTAGAAATGAGTGTAGAAAATCTCATATGCATAAAGACCCCTTCAGAAGTGCAAAGGTTAATAAAACACTATATCACAAAAACTAAAGCTAACATATAAAAATAAATAAGGATCCGAGCCAGTAGTTCACACTGGTGAAAGACTCCCCCCAGATACATACGGATTAAACAAATAAACCATCCAGTAAAAATTAAAAACATATCAGCTTATAAAATATCATATTTAGGATTAAAAAACCATTTTGAACTATAACTACAAAAGGAAAAATACCTACTAGAGATATATAGTATAATATAAATACAAACAAAAACATACTACAATAAAGGAAACACGTCCTGATATAACCAACAGCTCCATGTACATGGTAGATGGTTGAAAGTGCGTGACCTCGTACAAAGAAAAGTAGCAAAAAACTTGACGGTCCTCAGACGCATTTGAGGAGCAAACATACGTGTTTACAGAACAGTATAACGGTCGCGCCTGCTTTCGTGACACATCGCAGCAAGATACCAATGGGTCAGACAGCACCTCAGATAGACTAGCAATCTGTGGCGTGCTGTCGTATGATCTGATGAATCCAGGCCGGAATTTTGTCATCAGTTTTGCCAGAATTATTTTTTTACCTTAAAGCAGTACCTTTATAAATTCTAAAGTTTCTGAGTTATTACACAACAAAGACACACATATTATACATCACAGTAAAGATAAATGAATGTAGAATTAGAATATGAAGGATTTTTAGTGATATTCTACATATAGTATTTAGTTATGAGTCATAATATAGACCATTTTCAAGGAAAGACTCATTTTAATGAATGAAAAATGTACTCACCAACCCATGCATAAACACTGAAATATTATCCAGCATCTTTTAAAATATCACTAATCCATATATGAATATTAATTACAAGTGTCAGCTTCCTGTGATATTTTGTTAATGTTTTACAGACCATCCAGCAAACCGTACCATCATCATTAAAATAAAAAAGAAGATATTCAAGGCCGCGTGAACTTTTAAATTAAATCATATATTGTGTTGATATTACACAACAAAAGACAGACAAATTATGTTTCACAGTAAAGATAAATATATTTAGAATTATAATATTGGGGCTTTTAAGTGCTATTCTTCATATTATATTCAATTATGAGTAATAATGTAAACAATTTTTTTTAAAATTCATTTTAGTAAATGAAAAATGTACCCACCAACCCATGCATAAAGACTGAAAATATTGTCCAAAGTGCTCCATGGGTTGTTTTAAATAACACTAATCCATATATGAATATTAATTACAAGTTTCAGCTTTCTGTGATGTTTTGTTAATGTTTAAGAGACTCTCCAGCGGACCGTACCATCATTATTAAAATTTGTAAACAAAAAGGTGAAATTCAAAGTAAATCATATATTGTTTTGTACTTACATTATTATGCATAAACAATATGTACACAATTTTACCTGAAAGGATATTTACATTTTAGTCAGTGGTGGCTTGTGTATGCCATATCTTGAAGCAGTGTTTTGGGTGGAGGTGAGGATAATCATCGCAACCCTCGCAAATAAAATTTGTTCTTTTTGGAGAATCTGGTTTGCTGCAGACTCTACATCTTCTGTCTTTTTCTGTGTAAGCTATCATATGCTTAGCTCCTTCAAGCCTCTGAATTGGGTTGGTTGTCATTGGTCTTCCAGGGGTTGCCTTGATACTCCTCTGTGGCTCGGGCATTAGATCTGCGGCCCACTGAAGCAAATCATCAATCAGAGATATTTTGAACTGTTTTAATGTCATTTTTCTACTGCCTGTGAGCCTATAGAGGATGAAAGCATTGGTACAAGTAATTTCCATTATCCAGTAGAATATTTTTTCCACCACTTGTTGCTGCGTCGTTTGTGAATGCCATAATACCCAAGCATTTGATCAGCACGGTCACATCCATTCATGCTCTGATTATAGTCATGGACTGTTATTGGCTTTGGTTTTGTCGTAGTAGTCATTCCTGTATTTGTTTTGGTGGAAACAATGATTACTGGTTTTTTTGCTTTCTTATCCCTCCATCCAATACAAAGCAAAGATGAATCTTTAGTTTGCCAGCATTTCCGTTCCATGTGTGGTATGGAAAGTGCTTTTATTTCTAATGGAAAGCCAATTCGGTTTGACTGGAGGATGCCAGTATAGTATTGCTTTTGCTGAAGCAAATAGTCAATGAGTGCCCTGGTGGTGTAGAACCTGTCTGCAAATATATGATAACCAGTTCCAATTTGCTGTAATAGAGTTCCAAAGACTTTTATTGCCATCCCACTATTGGTGTCTGTGCTTGGATCGTATGAGGTATCCACTCTATAATACGTAAGCAGGGATAAAACATACCCAGTGGTACTGTCAACAAGACCAACACTCTTTATATGATACTTACTAGGCTTAGTTGCATTAAATTGCTTGTATTTCCATCTCCCTTTAAATCCTACAATCATTTCATCAACCGAAACATTTTCAAAGGGCGTAAAGGCATTATTGAAATTTTCAATCAAAGAGTTGATGAATGGCTCCACTTTACTTTTCCCATCAGCATCAGGCTCTCCCACATGCAACATTGTTTGACATATAGACACAAATCTATCTCTTTCAAAGTTTTTGTGATAAAATGGTGCATAAAGGCAATCAGTTTCTGATGAATAATAGTCTCTAATAGAAGGTCTGGGATCAATGCCCATAGCATTTATTGTAGCCATAAATTTTAACAACTCATAGTTTGATAGTGCTGTCCAGCTGGAAAATCTTGATCTTTTTAGGGATGGATTATTTTTAAGAACTTTAAATTTTGCATACTCATTTACAGAATGTACTATTGCATTTGCAATGTCATCAGTAAACAATGTCCTATAGCAGTCAAAAGGAGTTGATGCCTCACTAAGACCTAAGTCACCGTGTACTCCTGGTTTGCGACCATATTTGCGAAGAAATCTGAATGCGTTTTGGGTCTCTGTAATGCTGATGTTTGGTACTGAAATCCATTCATTACCAATTGCCCCTTGTTGCTCCTAGGTACTGTCGCAGAGATATTATGATTAATTAATTTCAGATATCTATTCTTTATTCTACACTGGTCTTTTCCTTTTTCTTCCGCTCTTGTAACCTTTTTCCGCTCTTTTTTCCCCCTTTCTTTTGCATACGCTAGATGGTTAGCAATTCGTACCTTTGTCTTCTTATAATTCAGCAAGCAGTTTATGGCGGGTAGCATTTAATTGCTTTCTCTTTGAGGCAGGCTAGCGAGCAGACCGGGTCCCGCTCACCTGTAATTATCTCGGCAGCGATCATAAGAATCGCCGTAATGAGATCAGTCGGTGATGAAAAGGGGAGACAATGGGTCTATCACCTCTGCCTGAGTTCGTGCGTTGTAAGTTAAGTTACAACATGCGAAAAGCCATATCACAGACTCTCGCTATTAATTCTTTTACGACCACCTCTGCAGATGGTGAGAGGAGGCGATAATAATATGTAGATTCTATGTTATCTGGATCTTTGATTTCGCGTGTTTCACATAATTGGAACGTAGAACTAAACGTAGGTGCTAACATCAGGGAATCTTAGGTCTAAGACGAGTTCGCGTGTATTACGTTTTATGGCCATAGTCTGCAAGCAGTATTCGTGTGATCCTGTAAGTCGAAGAAATCTTCGCACGGGGTCTGGTCTTTTATGTTACGTCGGTTCTTAAATGAGTCCGTACGCAACAGAGAGAGACCTGGTCGGCATTTGTGCGAAGTAATTCGGGTGAGCAGATCTTTGATTTTGCAGATTTGAATGTAACTCTGAACGTTGGTGTAAACATCTGGATTTGAGTGTGTTTCAAGTCTTAGACGTAAGCTTTTTCCTTTCATCAGAGAGATATTTATACCTGAGCAGTTGAGACTCAGTATCCAGTATTCATTTAGACTCCGCAGTTCTCTAGACATATTCTAGCTTCGTTTCTAGATTTGCTGTATGAAGTAAAATCTCAGTTTTCGTTGGAGAATAGTCTTAGTAGGCTGTGCGAGGTAAATATATATATATCTAGTAGTGATTGAGTGATTTAAGTGATGATCGCCTATTATATTTCACTAGATTTTCTGTGCCGAAGTGTTTTTCTAGTATAGGCCAGGAATTCAGTTATATTCTCTAAAGTTACTGCATTACAGTGGGAAGCAGAATAAATTATAATTACTAGCTAAACTCATTCGGCTATTAATAAATTTGATTAAACTGCTAGTAACCAGTAAGAGAATAGTTTGACTAACTAAGTAAATGCACTAATGACTCATGAGTATTGACGAAATATATTTATATGTATTTCTAATTCATGATGACTGATTTTTTGAATGACTAGAATTTATTTCACGGGGGGAGTTTTAACGATGAGACTAGCTCTAAGCTTATGGTTTCTAATTTAAGTTGAATAAAGAAGTGAATATATTTTACGCGTAGGATTAGATATACTATTAGGGTTGAGTATTTATGTGTTTCTGTTTTCCCTATACAGTATTCTGGGTCATAAACCCTAAATCTTACCAGCGGCTTTCAGTACCTATGTAACTGAGAAGAACATTACCTAAAGAACATTCTGATTATAATTACCGGGTTTTGCAAGTGACCTGTCTGGCCTAGTGTTTTACGCCCAGAAGAACGACAGAGTGCTGACCCAAAAGTAATATTAAGAATAAATGGTAACTGGACTTACTAATATCCAGATTTCTTTCTCAAGTTCATATATATTTCGCCTGTGGTGGCGACTGAAATAACATTTGACATTTCCCATATCAAGACCATTGTGCTGTGAAGGAGATTTATCCTAAACCGATTTATGTACCTGTCATTCAACTTAACGAGTGAAGTTCCAAGCTATTGTACCCTGTGAACATTAGATATCATAAGTACTTTCCTAACTGGACAAAAATTGAAGTGACCTTTATCAGCCTCCTATTTACAACAGTGAGACAAACGTTTCCTAACAATTTGATTAATTAGTCTTTTTTTTGGAGAAGCTGGGGTTTGACTCGCCTGTAAACTCAAAAACTTGGATGGTCTGTGAGTGACTGAACAATTTGTTCCAGATGTTATGAAAAACAACGATTAGGTAAGAGTGCGCATGTTGTCTGTGAGCACAGCTGTCAGAGCGAGAGAATAACAGGGATGAATAATTCGTTTATGATTTAACCCATGTAATAACTTTGTATTTTCTCTTGTATGCAAGTTTTTTGCTAATGCTGTTTTCCTCTTAGGATAGATTAATACAAGTATATATAAACTCTGTTCTTTTGCTGAGAGAGGGAAAACATTGGACCTTAGCGTATAAATCTGTGACTCTTTGGGCTATAACTTCTCTTATAACGGGATCTTGGCAACAGAGGGCGTAAAGAATTTCACCTATGAGTCTATCTCTTTAATTGATTCTTAACCTATGTTTATTGTATTTGATTTGATATTCAATACTGCCGATGTAATGTTTCTTTTTTATGATAATAAACATTTACATAACTTTATTCACGTGTGGCGGTCAGCTTGTTCAAAAAGATCCTTATTTCATAGATATAGTTTTCACGTATGTGCGTCTAATTGTCGTCACTTATCTGTGTGTGTTTATATGTGAGTAGTTAAATATATCAATATATATATTTATAGGAAACTGTCTGATCCAAACTCTCAGTCGTAATCGATAGGCTGGTTTGATTATTTATCAAATCCAGGGACAGATTTTACCTTTCACCATTTCACTTGTGAAATTCTATTTCTTTACCTTATTTCTCACTGAGCTATCACCTGTACTAGTCCTATTCAGTCCTATTCAGGAGGGACCAAAAGTGATCTTAATTACCCTATCGAAAATATACGACAGGTACTAATGCTTTTCCCCCTTTTAGTCGATGATTTGGTCAAAACTTTTTGTCGTTTTGTAGCACTAGAGCCTGTCTGTGACCACGCCCCCTCTTCATTAACGTCAAATTAGAAATCATCAATGACATCATCTTCACTTAACTCACCAAACATACACAGCTCCCTAGCCTTTTCTACAGATAAAAAAGACCTACGTTTTGATAAACATGATGTGGTTGGTTCGTTAGACATTGTCTGTATAAACAACAATAATCACCTGATCGAAAGCTGAAAGATTTAACGTTTTTTCACAGTGAAATTAGCTAGAACAAGCGTGTTTCCGAATCACAACTCAAAGATAGCGCTCTTCAAATTAAAAAAAGAGTAACTTCCGTTGTGTTAAAATACCAAATTACGAAAACACGGAACAAATTTCACGGAACACAAAAGTGACGATACCAACGTCGATTTGGCTTCTAGGGGGTTTGCGGATGTACGCTACCAACGTCGTTTCGGCCTCAAAGAGTTAAACGGCGGGATAGCAGGATCTGGGTATATCACAGGAGGGGTGAAAAATATTCTTCGTACTGCATTCAGGAGACAGCCAGTTTCGGCAGAGAAAGCGTTATGGTGGGGGGGGGCGGGGGGGGGGGGGGGGGGGAGGGGGGGGGGGGGGGGGGGGGGGGGGGGGGGGGGGGGGGGCTATTACCGGGCCTAAATTACATGCAGGACAATGCCCCGGCTCACAGAGCAGTAGCAGCCCTAGACTACCTGAATGCAGCTAATGTGAACATCGTCGACCCTTGGCCAGCTCTGTCCTTCGACTTAAATCCCATTGAACATTTCCGGGACCATGTGGACAGAAGGGTGCCTACCCTCCATTATCATATAGATACCTTAGATCAGTTGTATACAGCGCTTACTGAGGCATGCAACAACATCTCAGAAGACCAGATCAGACGTTTGGAACTCTCCATGAGATGCCGCTGTAGTACAATTGTGCAAGTCACGTGGTGGTCACATTTGTTACTGAGTTTGTGACTTTTGTTTTGGACACCACGCTTCTTTAAGGTACGACCACGTGACACTCGATTACTACATTTTTGTTTTGTAACCTAATTTCTTTCAGGACATAAATTCATTATCGAACTGCCATGTTGGCTTGATTAATTTCTCGATGCACATTTATTGAGAACAAAATACGAGATGTGACAGGTGTCTTTTGTTAGACAGTTTATGTATATATATATATATATATATATATATATATATATATATATATATATATATATATATATATATATATATTATATCTATATTATATATATATATTTATTTATGTATATATATATATATATATATATATATATATATATATATATATATATATATATATATATATATATATATATGACAGCGCCATCTTGAGATCTGTCGTTCTCGGCGCTGGCGCCATCTTGTCACTGCGATTGCCCCCTTGGTTCACGCCTGATTACCACATTATCTTTAGGAAGAAGATTTATTACTAGGCCATAATAATGACTAAATATTAGTTGTGTGTTATATTTAATAGTTGTGTGTTAAATTTGCGTTTTCGCTATTTCTAGAGCGATAATCGCGTGTGTTATTTGCGTGGCGCGATTAATACGCTCAGCGGATTAAGTTGAGTGGTTAGCCTAGAGCCTATATAAGAGATAGCGGGCGGCCTACGGGCCTATTTTGCCAAAACCGCCCAGAAAGAACAGACGAAGTTAGACGCCAGAGACGGTCTGTAGATGCCTTGAGCACGTGAGTTTGATTTCAAAGCAAATCAGCAATTAGTTTTCTATAATTCTGAAATTATATTGAGCGTGGCTATTTTAATGTTTAATGAGATAAATAGATAGATAGATGTGAAAGTTTAAGAGCGATTATTTCATTCATCAGAAAGGCAAATATAGTATGAAGCTATTTCACTGGAATTTAGATAAGATTAACTATAGCATGAGATGGCAGCCACTTGTGGGTGATGGACTGCAGCAGCGCCAGCGAGTCTGAATAACACGCTTCGCGTGGTAAACCTATAATGTTACGCAATTTAACACGTGGGCCAAGGCAGAGTAATGTGATTTCCCCCAATAATGGAAGAAATAGTTTTCGTGTTAAATTTCCTGTAGGTAATGAATTTAGTTCCAGTTTTGTTAAAGTCAAGAATAATTATATTTTATTCTTTAATGTAAGAGCATTTAAGTGTATTTCACGATAGCCTACTTATCAATATCCTACTGTTTATCTTTAGTGGTTACTTTGAAGTGAGGATAGTCATTTAGATTTCTGGTGAGATTAGAGCCACTCCTTTGTGCGTAAGGCACGTTGAGACAGGTGTTTGTCTAGTTGCTCCTTGTGGAGCATGGAAACGCCAATGTGGCTGGTGTCCACCACAAGTCCACAAGAAGCATTTTTATGCTATTACAGTGGTTGTTTCTGTAACAATGTGTTTCATGTGATGAGTCCCCAATCTCATCAGGGGTCATATATGACACGCTTGTGGCCAGGCGCACCAGTCGTCACTTACGACATGTTCAGAGTACAGGAACGAATATTGATGTGGGTCGGTTGAGAGGTAGTAGTTTATTCTCATTATTGAGAGTATTTGTTGTACATGAAGTTGAAGAATATTATTCTATGTCCAGTTGTTTATTATTTAATGATTGTTATGTGAAGGATGGTTTGTGAGAGCACGTGGGCTCACTTGGAGATATATATTTCTCTTCTCCGCTCCTGAGGGAGCAGGGGGCCACCAGTGTGGGTTGCCTCCGCATGAAGCATTCAGATGCTCTTGCAGTAGTGGTTTCGGTAGCAACCTATGTTACACGGTGAGATTGCCAGCCTCATGCACAACACTATACTAGTATCGCTAGACGACATGCATGAGTGTGTGTGTGTGATAGTTGAGTGTGTGCTCTTGCAGTAGTGGTTTCGGTAGCAACCGATGTTACACGGTGAGATTGCCAGCCTCATGCACAACACCTTACTAGTCTCATTGGGCGATATGCATGAGTGTGTGAGATAGTTGAGGGTATCAGGTGGGCGCATTTTTTCTGTATGGTAAGTGTTATTATCCATGCTATTGATTTTCGCTTAGACATTGTTTTATATATTGTTTCTTTCAGAAAGTCTATGAACACTGGCTGGGTGTTTGTTTGGTGTTTGGATCTGTTCGGTAGAATTAAATGTTGATCTGTATAAGGCTTTGTGTTGCTCGAATTGCTATGTCTGCTGCTGAGAGGGTTGCAAGCAACCAATAATTGCAACCCCTGTCAAACGATCCTTTATAAATTTTCTTAGTGCATGGGTCTTGAGTGTAAGGTAGCCACATCGACATAAGTTCACCGTCACCACACCTAGCCCCTGTCACAAGTGGCGTGGTCGACAGGATTGACAGACAGCACGCAGTAAAGCAACTCTTCAGCAATCAGAGTAGCAACAGCCGAAACAGTAGAACACCCAGTTCAGTGCAAGGCGAGGGACGGGATCATCCAGTTTGTCAATATTTCTAGTCAACTCTACTAGCACCAAGATGGCGGCACGCAACACACGTGCTGCTAGTAGATTTGATAACGAAGATGTGACTGAGGTGGATGACCCTGTACTGGGGCTGGATCGTCAACCAGAACGAGTACATTACATTGTGGTACCTACTCACAAGAAAGTGCGGTGCTTTGGGGAGCGCACGGGTCCTACGACCGAGGAATATGTCAGAGAGGTGAGAACTGCGTGGAGAGAAGGGATGATGAGTAAAGAGGACCAGGCAGATGTTATTCTTGACAATGTGACCCCAAGTGTCCACAGGGAGCTGAGGATTCAGGCTAATGACGATGACCCAGAAGCAATGCTACATTCCATTCTTAGGGTGTATGGGGAGCGTCGAAGCATCCCAGAAGGAATGGCCACTTTTTACTCTACCCGGCAAGGTGCAAGAAGGTCTCTTTGGGAATTCTCCCATCGCATCCACGAGGTGTTCGAAAGTGTGGTAAGGGCAAAAAAGCAGAAAAATGTCACTCCTTTGAAGCCATCCTTTCTTCGTGACCAGTTTGCTGCTTGCCTGAGAGATGATCTACTAAGAAAGCTTGCAAAGGAAATGATCAGCAAAGAGCCTACAACATCGTTCACGTCGGTGAGGGACTATGCCCTACGGTTGTTAGAGACTGAACCCGCTTCTGAAGCTGGTGTTGCCAGTGTTGAAGTGGCAAGAACCGAGACTGTGTCAGATACACATGCATTAAACGCAGAGCACAGGTGGCTCAATTAGAGGCTAAAATTGATGCGATGACTCAGGAGCAGGGGAGACGTACCAGGACAGTTCGTTGTTTTAGATGCAGAGAACTAGGCCACGTACAGAATCGATGTCCACAGGCATTAAACTAGACCCCTCTGCGGTTGGGAGTCAGGTTACAGAAGGGGAGCAGAATGATTCAAAGATAAAGATGGTTGGTGGTCGATCGGAGTGTGAGGTACTTATTGCAGGAAAGAAAGTCAAAGGCGGCCAGGAATGTAAGGGTAGCAGGAGGCGACCCAGGGCACAGAGGAAGCCTAGGAAAATAAGATGCTTCAACTGTGGAGACTTTTCAAACCACATGGCAGCCAAGTGTCCCCAGGGTCCACTTCCTAAGCGATGTTTTCATTGTAAGTCCCCAGGCTATTTGATATCGGTTTGTCCATCAAAGAGCGCTCTCTCTAGGCGTACCAACACCTCTAGATTGCCGTCACAGTGCAAGCCAAGAGATGGCCGTGGCAACTGTCACCATAAGGGCGCCAAGAAAAGTGGTCGACATTTAGAGGAGGAGACTCATCTAAAACACTTTGAAGGACGCGTCTCCAGGCTACGAGGGGCGCACGTAAGAGCAGAGGCACCGTTGCAGAATTTGGCAGCAGTCCGGAAAGAGAGATGTAACAAGCTGCCGTGTTCTATTCCACTACAGGTCGGAGAATTGGTGAGGAAAAGAATGCACTACGCTGAAAGGTCCAAAATTCGTGACATGTGGTCAGAAGAGGAGTAAATTGTTGTTCGTGCTCCCACAATGACAGGAGGTCCGTATGTCATCCAACGAACAGACAGAGCGAGTCCGAGCATTAGAGTCACTGGCAACGAACTCAGACGTAGTGAAGACAAAGCTGATTCGCCAGATTTGGTAGATACGACACTAGGCCTACCTGAAGCACCAGCTTTGCCAGAGGAGACAGACCCTAGGGAGGACGAAAATGATTTAACGCCCGAACCAGGCTGGTATGCCCTGCAGCCGATAGAAGGTCCTGCTCCGAGACGTTCTGAGAAGTTACAAATGAAGCGCCAGAGGTAGTGATGTTGTCGGGACGACAACAAAATCAGGCGGGGAATATGTGACAGCGCCATCTTGAGATCTGACGTTCTCGGCGCTGACGCCATCTTGTCACTGCGATTGCCCCCGTGGTTCACTGCCTGATTACCACATTATCTTCAGGAAGAAGATTTATTACTAGGCCATAATAATGCCTAAATATTAGTTGTGTGTTATATTTAATAGTTGTGTGTTAAATTTGCGTTTTCGCTATTTCTAGAGCGATAATCGCGTGTGTTATTTGCGTGGCGCGATTAATACTCGCAGCGGATTAAGTTGAGTGGTTAGCCTAGAGCCTATATAAGAGATAGCGGGCGGCGTACGGGCCTATTTTGCCAAAGCCGCCCAGAAAGAACAGACGAAGTTAGACACCAGAGACGGTCTGTAGATACCTTGTGCACGTGAGTTTGATTTCAAAGCAAATCAGCAATTAGTTTTCTATAATTCTGAAATTATATTGAGCGTGGCTATTTTAATGTTTAATGAGATAAATAGATAGATAGATAGATGTGAAAGTTTAAGAGCGATTATTTCATTCATCAGAAAGGCAAATATAGTATGAAGCTATTTCACTGGAATTTAGATAAGATTAACTATAGCAAGATGGCAGCCACGTGGTGATGACTGCAGCGCCAGCGAGTCTGAATAACACGCTTCGCGTGGTAAACCTATAATGTTACGCCATTTAACACGTGGGCCAAGGCAGAGTAATGTAATTTCCCCCAATAATGGAAGAACTAGTTTTCGTGTTAAATTTCCTGTAGGTAATGAATTTAGTTCCAGTTTTGTTAAAGTCAAGAATGATTATATTTTATTCTTTAATGTAAGAGCATTTAAGTGTATTTCACGATAGCCTACTTATCAATATCCTACTGTTTATCTTTAGTGGTTACTTTGAAAACTCCGCCATTGCCGGTCCCAAGCCCGGATGAAAAAGGAGGAGGGCGGCCTGCATGGAAGCCGTAAGGAGGCAGCCCCTCCACCATGCAAAGGCACAACTGGCCAATCACCTGTTTGCTTTAAATCACGATTACTAGCAACACAAGAGAGAAAACTGGACTGATTCTAAAGGCGACGAACTGGAACGGACTACGGACTACGACTTATGGAACTTGGAACACAAGAAGTATAAATGGGAAGGAAGAGGAGCTGGTGGAAGAGATGAGGAAAGCAAAACTAGAAATCCTGGCTATAACGGAAACAAAGAAAAAAGGACAAGTAGTCATGGATCTCGATGGCAACACGCTGCTCTACAGTGGTGTACCCATGTCTGAAAGAGCTAAAGGGGGCGTGGGTTGCATTGTGGCCCAAAATCAAAAAGATAGTATCAAGGGATGGAACTTTGTCTCGGAGCGCATTATGGTTGTTAAACTAAAAGAAGGAGAAACCATAGTCAAACTGGTCATAGTGTATGGGCCAAATGAGGATGAGAGAGCAGTTGTCAAGGAGGAATTCTTCGAGCTGCTTCAAAGGACAGTGGATGACTGCCTAGATGAAGTTATCATGCTCGGAGATTTTAATGCCAGAGTTGGAAATGACCATGATAGATGTGGTGGAGTTATCGGACGATATGGAGAAGATATTCTCAATGACAATGGAAAGCGACTCCTTAGATTCTGCAGTCAGCAGAATCTGATCATTACAAACACAAAGTTCCCCCATAAGCGCATACATGCATACACTAGATGTGAACCAACAAAGAATGAGAAGTCAGTGATCGACTATGCCATTGTTCGGAGAAGCTCATTCAAATATGTCCGAGATGCTGGAGTCTGGAGGGGGCCAGAGATTGGAAGTAATCACTACCTGCTAACAATCAAAAGAACAGCTGAAAGAGTTGCTCAGCCTAGGAACTGCCCAACATCACGCAAGAAACCAAGTAAACGAGCAGGAGAAATGAGCATTAGGACCTACAAGCTGAGAGAGCCAGAAATTAAGACCAGATATCAGGGGCTTATTGCTGCAGCGGTGAGCAACTCAGAAGAACGACCTGATGACTTGGAAACCCTCTGGATTAAATTCAAGGATATCATAAAGACAGCTGCTGCAGAAGCATGCAGTGAAGTCCGACTTGGGAACAAGAGAAAGAGGACACCTTTGTGGACAGAGGAAGTCAAAGAGAAAATAAGAGACAAGTAAATGGCATGGAAACAATACTTAGGAGCTAAAAACACAACAGGACAAATGGAAAAATATAGAGAATATGTGACACTCAGAACAGAAGCAAAGAACAAAGTGCTAGCAGCAAAACAGAAGTCCTGGGAAGAATTTGGAGAAAAGCTAGAAAAAGATGCACAAGAAAACCAGAAATTGTTCTATAAGACCCTAAAGAACACGAGGAAGGAAAAACAATGCCCTCTCAAATTTATAAAGGACAAGCAAGGCAAATTGCTTACTGCCCCGAAGGAAGTAATGGGAAGATGGAAGGAATATTTCTCAGAACTCCTGGATGGTGAGCATGGAGAAGCATCAGAAATGATAAACACTAGCACAGAAGAGAAAACCAATGTTGGTGAAGATGACATAAAGATGGAAGAACTGAAGGCAGCACTGGAGAAAATCAAGATGGGCAAAGCAGCAGGGCATGATGGTATAACACCAGAAATGGTTAAGTTCATGGGAGCATCAGGCGACCTATTACTTTTAAGGGTTTTACAGGCAGCGTGGTACAACAAGACCATACCAAAGGATTGGGAGATTGCCATCATAACACCAATTTTCAAAAAGGGTGACAATCGACAGTGTAGAAACCATAGAGGCATATCCCTTCTCAGTGTCCCTGGTAAAATCTACTCTAGAATCCTAGAGCAGAGACTCCGACGCCTAGCTGAGCCACAATTAGATGAGGTCCAGTGCGGATTCCGAGCAAACCGAAGTACTCAAGACCTAATCTTCACACTCAGACAGCTGAGTGAAAAGGCCCTTGAGTATAAGAGTGAGATGCATCTTTGTTTCATAGATCTGGAAAAGGCGTTTGACAGGGTCCCCTGGAGCAAACTTTGGGACTGTTTGGCAAGGAAGAATATTCCAGCACCTCTGATTCATGCTATACAGAGCTTCTACAAGTCTTGCAGAAATTATGTGAGGACAGCAAACCATAAGTCGGAAGAGTTCAGGACCACCACTGGTGTAAGACAAGGTGATATCCTATCACCTTACCTCTTCATACTCCTTATGGACGATGTCATCAAGGCATGTAAGGAGAGAACAAGAAAGTATTCAGTGGGGTACTGGAAGATGAGACAGGTCTATATTTTGGAGCTGGCATTTGCTGATGATGTCGCCCTGATTGCTAAATCAGAGGCACATCTCCAATCCAACCTGCAAGTCTGGAAGGAAGAGCTGGAGAAGAGAGGGATGGTCATAAGCAGCTCTAAAACAAAATCCATGGTGATATCACAAGAAGAAAGAAAACATCAGATTAAGCTGGGAGAACAGGTCCTGGAGCAGGTCGACCACTTTAAATACCTCGGAGCTATTATAGACCGAAAGGGAGGCATCAAAGAAGAGTTGGCCACTCGAAACGCAGCAGCTGGGAGACTTTTTAAGGCCATAAATCGAGAATTTCTCAGCAAAAGAGAGGTTGGTAAGAAAACGAAGATGGCTGTATACAGCTCCACCTATGTCCCAGTCTTGACATACGGATGCGAGTCATGGGCAATGACTACAACCCATAAAAGCCAGATCCAAACCTCAGAAATGAGGTATCTGAGGAAAGTGGTTGAAGTAACAAGAAGAGACATGGTACGCAACTAGACGATACGTCAAGGCCTTAAATCCTACCCCCTGCAGACCCAAGTAGAACAGTCCCAATTAAGATGGTTTGGCCATGTCTGCCGAATGGGCGAAGATCGGATACCACGACAAGCATGGGAAACAAAGAGCCAAGGATCCAGACCCCGAGGACGACCCAGAGTCCGCTGGGAGGACAACATTAGACAATCTTTGAAGGATCGAGGACTAGAATGGAACCAGGCCAGGAGGAAGACAGCCGATAGGATAGTCTGGCGCTCTCTCTTCCAAACCTCTACACCTCACGGTAGAAGGGGAACGACTAAGTAAGTAGGTAAGGTTACTTTGAAGTGAGGATAGTCATTTAGATTTCTGGTGAGATTAGAGCCACTCCTTTGTGCGTAAGGCACGTTGAGACAGGTGTTTCTCTGGTTGCTCCTTGTGGAGCATGGAAACACCAATGCGGCTGGTGTCCACCACAAGTCCACAAGAAGCATTTTTATGCTATTACAGTGGTTGTTTCTGTAACAATGTGTTTCATGTGATGAGTCCCCAATCTCATCAGAGGTCATATATGACACGCTTGTGGCCAGGCGCACCAGTCGTCACTTACGACATGTTCAGAGTACAGGAACGAATATTGATGTGGGTCGAATGAGAGATAGTAGTTTATTCTCATTATTGAGAGTATTTGTTGTACATGTAGTTGAAGAATATTATTCTATGTCCAGTTGTTTATTATTTAATGATTGTTATGTGAAGGATGGTTTGTGAGAGCACGTGGGCTCACTTGGAGATATATATTTCTCTTCTCCGCTCCTGAGGGAGCAGGGGGCCACCAGTGTGGGTTGCCTCCGCATGAAGCATTCAGATGCTCTTGCAGTAGTGGTTTCGGTAGCAACCTATGTTACACGGTGAGATTGCCAGCCTCATGCACAACACTATACTAGTATCGCTAGACGACATGCATGAGTGTGTGTGTGTGTGATAGTTGAGTGTGTGCTCTTGCAGTAGTGGTTTCGGTAGCAACCGATGTTACACGGTGAGATTGCCAGCCTCATGCACAACACCATACTAGTCTCATTGGGAGATACGCATGAGTGTGTGAGATAGTTGAGGGTATCAGGTGGGCGCATGTTTTCTGTATGGTAAGTGTTATTATCCATGCTATTGATTTTCGCTTAGACATTGTTTTATATATTGTTTCTTTCAGAAAGTCTATGAACACTGGCTGGGTGTTTGTTTGGTGTTTGGTTTTGTTCGGTAGAATTAAATGTTGATCTGTATAAGGCTTTGTGTTGCTTGAATTGCTAAGTCTGCTGCTGAGAGGGTTGCAAGCAACCAATAATTGCAACCCCTGTCAAACGATCCTTTATAAATTTTCTTAGTGCATGGGTCTTGGGTGTGAGGTAGCCACATTGACATAAGTTCACCGCCACCACACCTAGCCCCTGTCACACACACACACACACATATATATATATATATATATATATATATATATATATATATATATATATATATATATATATATATATATATATATATATATATATATATATATATATATTCTTCTTCTTTGATCCTTAGCCGCCGACCGTCAAAGCAGTCAGTGACCATCACGCCTAGTGGCGTCTTGTAGGGCAACAACAAATTGATTCCACTTTGCTCGGTCGGTGGCTATCCTTCGTACAGTGTCCCAATTCTGATTCATTCTTTGCATCTCAGTCCTACGCCAGGTTGTTTTTGGTCGGCCTCTCTTTCGTTTTCCTTCAGGGGTCCAAAGCATAGCTGTTCTTGTGATGGCATCGGGATATATATATATATATATATATATATATATTATATATATATATATATATATATCTATATATATATATATATATATATATATATATATATATATATATATATATATATTTATTTATTTTTTTTTTCTATAACCAGCGGCACTCGAGCTTTCTAGCCCTTTTGGCCCAATGACATGTCATTGCGAGGCTGGGGGGTCAGTGGACTTTCCTTCCAACCCGGTCAGGAGCTTCGCTCCTTCCCATCCACACGGGATTTATGTGCAGGAGCCGTTCAGATTATTCAGTCAAATTTCCGGTCGTAAACATTTCTTCAAACGCCGACGCCCGGGTTTGAACCATGAACACCTGGTCGCCAGTACAACGTTGTAGCCATTACACCAGCGCGGCTCCCTTATATATATATATATATTCATTGTTTTCATGTAGTCTGTACACAAACCCGTGGGTTGAATTATGCACTTTCCATTCCAGCAGCCATTCGCTCTCTACCTCATGACAAACACGGGGAAAATCCATTCCCACACTTTATTTTCCAGATTTTCGGCATCAGTATATATAATAGTGGTGCGTTTTTAATGTGCTTCAGTATATATATATATATATATATATATATATATATATATATATATATATATATATATATATATATATATATATATATATATATATATATATATATATATATATATATATATATATATATATATATATATATATGTACTGAAGCACATTAAAAACGCACCACTATTATATATACTGATGCCGAGAATCTGGAAAATAAAGTGTGGGAATGGATTTTCCCCGTGTTTGTCATGAGGTAGAGAGCGAATGGCTGCTGGAATGGAAAGTGCATAATTCAACCCACGGGTTTGTGTACAGACTACATGAAAACAATGAAAGTTACACGTGCAACACGATTCCCAACAGCCATGACCCTGAAAATGTGTACGCGTTGTGGCATATACTCGGTATGAAAAGGCTGTTGAGACAAAACACCCAGTACATGTGCTTGAAATGCCACGACTATCTGAAAACGACCGCCAACGAGCCATTGGTATGTTGGAGACCGGAATGAGCTCGCGGGCCAGTACCAGAAGGATGAATTGCCACCACAGCACTATTGTACGTCTCAATGAACGTTACGGAACCACTGGCAGTGCTCGGGATAGACTTCGGAGTGGCCAACCACGAATTACTACCCCTGCGCAAGATCGTCATATTGTGCTGAGTCACCTAAGGAATCGTTCTCTCTCGGCAAGTCAAACAGCAAGAGCAATAGTGGGTAGACGTGGGCAAGTCTCTCGAATGACAGTCATACGACGACTCAGAGATACAGGCCTTACTGCAAGACGACCTTATGTTGGGCCAAATTTGACTCACAGACATCGTCAGCAGCGCCTGTAATGGGCAGAGCAACATGTCAGATGGACTAGACTGCAGTGGAATGCTGTCTTATTCACAGACAAGAGCATATTCAACATATCCTTTGCTGATGGACGTATGCGGATTTGGCGACGATGTGGAGAGCGCTTTGCAGATTGCTGTGTTCGTCAGCACAACCGATTTGGAGGTGGCAGTATTCACATTTGGGGAGTATTCAGTTTTCACCATCGCTTGCCTCTTTACGGTGAAAATGTTAATGCTGTGACATATCGAGATGAGGTTCTGGATGCATTGGTTGCTCCTGCGTTCACAAATTATCCAGACTTGCAGCTTCTCCAGCAGGATAACGCACGTGCGCACACGGCATGCATTACGCAGCAATATCTACAGCAGCAGAACATTGTGACGATTGATTGGCCTGCCCTATCACCAGACATGTCCCCTTTAGAACATCTGTGGGACGAGCTTGGACGCAGAATCTACAGGCAAGGTTCTCCAGCTAATCTGCAACAGCTCGAAGCTGCTCTTACACGTGAATGGGACTTGGTTCCCCGGAATTTCCTTCAGAGACATGTGCGTTCCATGCGGAGCCGCTGCCAAGCTTGTTTGCAAGCACACGGTGGACATCACTGATACTGAGGATAGTGTGAATGAATTTTTTTATTGGTTGCATTTTTGGTTTTCTCCCTTGCCTGCATAGAATGCAATGAATTTCATAACAATCAAATGTACAAATTAATGACTAGCATGGATTCATAGGAAAATGAATAAAGATTCCAAATATGTAAACTTGTAAACACTTATATTTACATTTCACACTCTGTTCCTGGATTATACAGGTGGTGCGTTTTAATGTGTTTCAGTATACGTATACTTCGTATATATATATATATATATATATATATATATATATATATACATATTATATATATATATATATATATATATATATATTATATATATATATATATATATATATATATATATATATATATATATATATAATTTGCACTTTGTTCTATTTTGTTTCTTCATCAACTTGTGTTGTTCTCTAGTGTATTGTTCACCTCTTATCACCAGTTTCTCGACCAAAAACACCTTAAAATCATTAAACAATTAGATTAAAATAGCAAAGAAATTTGGGTTACAGAAATTCTCAAGTCTGAACGAGTAGAAAACTCGATCTGGCCTCGATATAAGTCGAGCTCCGAGCCCCAACACAAACCGGTCTACCATAATAAACTTGTGAAAGAACTCAGGTCTTCCCAATGAGGGGATTTCAGTTCAAATACCTGCTTCTCTGTATGTGCTCCAGATGAAGCTCCGACAGATGGCCGTAGTGTTTAGTTTCGGCACCAGTCTAGAACTATTATGGTGGTCTCGCCACGTGCATTCTTCGAAATGCTACATGTTTCAAATTTCCATAACAAATGAATCTCCCACACAGGCCACGCTTCTTCTATAATGGGCTCAGTAACTTTAATAGATATTCGGTAAATCTGTTGTAGCCGTCGACATCATCATCATCATCGTCATCATCACTTTCATCATTATCGTCATCATCATCTTCATTATCATCACCATCACCACCATCATCATCACCATCTTCCTCATTATCATAATTATCGTCATCATCATCATCGTCATCATCATCACCATCATCCTCATTCTCGTAATCGTCGTCGTCATCACCATCATCACCATCATCATCGTCGTCGTCATCATGATCATCATCACCACCATCATCATCCTCCTCCTCCCTCTCCTCGTCGTCATCGTCATCATCAAGATCATCATCACTATCATCACCATCATCCTCCTCCTCCTTCTCCTCATCGTCGTCGTCATCATCAAGATCATCATCATCACCATCATCATCGTCATCATCATTATCATCATAACCACCACCATCATCATCAACATCATCATCATCATCGTCGTCGTCGTCATCATCATCATCATCATCATCATCATCATCATCATCATCATCATCATCATCATCATCATCATCATCATCATCATCATCATCATCATCATCATCTTCATTGCAATCACAATCATGATCATCGTAGTCGTCATCATCGTCATCATCATTATTGTAGTTCTCGTCGTCATTATCATCATCATCATCGTCAATATCATCATCATCACCATCATCATCATCATCATCACCATCTTCCTCAGTATCATTATCATCAGCATCATCGTCACCATCATCACCGTCGTCATCATCATCATCCCCTTCTCATCATCGTCGTCATCATCATCATCACCATCATCATCGTCGTCATCATCATGATCATCATTATCACCACCTTCATCATCATCACCATCATCATCGTCGTCATCATCCTCCTCATCCCTATCCTCGTCGTGATCATCACCACCATCATCATCATCACCATCATCCTCCTCCTCACTCTCTTCGTCGTCGTCGTCATCATCAAGATCATCATCACCAACATCATCATCATCACCATCATCCTCCTCCTCCTAATCGTCGTTGTCATCATCAAGATCATCATCACCATCATCATTGTGGTAAAGTGGGATGTTATAAATATTTATAGGGGACTTAGTGTACTGACTGAGATCAGCTGTGAAGGTATCTGTATCTAATAAGTGTGGTGTATTACAGATGACCTTACTTGCTACCACATTTAGACCTCAGTCAGACCTATTCTGGAATATTGTGATGACTACGTTGAATGTCTAGGGTTACGATAATGATGAAATGTATGTTCACAACAACCAACAGACAGATAAACAATTTAATTTAATCCACAATACTTTACAACACTGTGACACTCACATACATAGAACACTCTATAAGACTATCTTAAATGAGTCAAGTGTTAACGTTTAAAAATATATGTATTAATTTCTTCAAATATTAGATATCCTGATTCAACTACAAAGTGAACCAGGAATCACAATCAAATGTAATCACAAGTTGTATGTACACAATTTATAGATAGAATCTTTGTATTGACATATATTATTATTGCAATATGTGTGTAACTGCCATCAATGGTACCTATACCTTGTAGCGGTATGGCAGCTTGCGTACCCTGACAATCCCCAGAGCTATGCCAGTGGGAGTTTTACTCCTGGTAGGTTCAACCAAGCTGGACTGGTCTGTGTGGGTAGGGGTCAGACAAAAGCTGGTACCCTGGTCCTCCAGGTTGGGGGTTTTAGCATAGGGCTGACACCCTTGTCTATGTAAAAAAATCGCACGTTACAGAAACAACAATAAATGGAAAAACTTTGCTGCGGGATGGACATTCGGAGTCTGTGGCTCGTATGACTGTCAGTGATGAAAGCCGAAAGGAAGCCACTGACATGAAAACGGATGTCCTGACCGCAAAACAGGATACAAGAATAGGTTTTTGGAATGTCAGGACAATGTACGAGACAGGTAAACTAAGACAGGTCACGGCAGAAAAGAGAAACTATAGGTTACACATTCTAGGGATAAGCGAGAGCAGATGGACAGGGGCAGGAAAAGTTAAAACAGCAACAGGAGAAACAATACTTTACTCTGGAAGAGAGGATGGACAGCACAATGAAGGCGTAGCCATTATTCTACAGAAAGGAATAGAAAGGACATTACTGGAATGGAAACCCATCAACAACAGACTGATAAGATTAAGATTGAGAGGGAGATTCACCAACACTACAATAATACAATGCTACGCACGAACGAATGATAGCGATGAGGAGGTCAAGGATGAATTCTATCAACAACTGCAGAAAGAAATGGAAGACACACCTAGATATGATCTTGTTATAGTAATGGGAGACCTCAATGCGAAAGTTGGTACACACAATACATATAATGAAAGAACAATGGGGAAATGCGGCAGCGGAAAAGCAAATGAAAATGGGGATAAACTAATAAGTTTCTGTAGCATTAACAACCTGGTCATTGGAGGAACACTCTTCCCACATAAAGAAATTCACAAATTAACATGGGAATCACCAAATGGTCGGGACAGAAACCAGATAGACCACATCATGGTTAACGGTAGATGGAGACATGCATTACAAGATGTGAAGGTAAGAAGAAGTGCAGATGTGGGAAGTGATCACCATTTAGTAGTAGCAAAACTGAAAGTGAAACTAAGAAGGGCTGCACCAACTGTAACTACACAGAAAAGGTTTGACATCAGCAAATTGAAGGACTCCCTTACCAGAAAAGCTTTTGCGGCCGACATAAAGAAACGATATCAATTTGCCAAAAGTCAGGAAAAGACATTGACTGATGATATAGACCAGAATTTCAACACCATTTCAACAATATACAAAGAAAGCAGCAAATCATACTTGGGATTACAGGAAAGGAAGAAGCAAGACTGGATAACACCAGAAACATTAAACACCATAACGATGAGAAAGGAAATGAAAAGAAAGAAAACAGAAGCGAAGTCCCCCAGGTTAAAGCAACTATATAGCGAACAGTACAGTCAACTGGACAAGGAAGTTAAACGCCAAACCCGAGCCAACAAAAGGAATTTCCTAGACGATCTTGCAAGACAGGCAGAGGAGGCAGCACTGAGAAATGAACAAAGCACAGTATACAAAATAACTAAATTCATCAGCGGAAAACGAGGTGCAAACAATATTACATTAGTAAGAGATAAGCAAGGCAATCTCATCACGACAGCAGAGGGACAGGAAACAAGATGGGCAGAGCACTTCAGAGAAATTCTGAACAAGGAACCACCAGAGACACAACTGAATGTTTCTGAAGCTGAAAACGATCTAGATGTAAATACAGACATTCCACGAAAAGAAGAAATCATCACAGCAATCAAAGGGTTAAAGAACGGCAAAGCTCCGGGCCATGATAACTTAAATGCAGAGCTATTTAAGACAGACCCTGAGCTAGCAGTAGAACTATTAGAACCACTATTTGCACAAGTCTGGAAAACGGGGACAACACCATCAGAGTGGAACAAAGGAATAATTGTCAAGTTGCCCAAGAAGGGAGATCTTGCAGACTGCAATAATTGGAGAGGAATCACTCTTCTCTCAGTTCCCAGCAAAATACTAGGCAGGATAATTATACAGAGAATTTCAAAGGCAGTAGACCACAAACTGAGGAAGGAACAAGCAGGATTTAGAAAGAATAGAAGATGTGTAGATCATATATTCACTCTCAGGAACATTATAGAGCAGTGCTCAGAATGGCAAAGACAGCTTTACATAAATTTCGTTGATTTTGAAAAGGCTTTTGACAGCATACATAGGGACAGTTTATGGAAAATACTGAGGGCTTATGGAATTCCAAGCTGCATAGTGTCAATCATAAAAAGCCTCTATGCCAACTTTACGTTTAGTGTTGGGCAGAGCAACCTAACCTTTGAGGTGAAGACAGGAGTACGACAGGGATGCCCCTTGTCAACCACTCTATTTTTAACAGTCATAGACTGGGTGATGCGCCAGACAACAGAGGGCAGTCCAAGAGGAATAAGATGGACTTCATTTTCTACACTGGAAGATCTGGAATATGCAGATGACATTGCACTACTAGCACATTCACATCAACACATCCAGGAAAAAACGGATAGACTTAACAAGTTTAGCCAGCAGGTGGGCTTGAACATCAATTTAAAGAAGTCTGAGGTCATGACGCTCAATGTGAGCAACCCTGAGCCCATATCAGTAAGGAATCAGCAATTGGTACAGACAGATACCTTTACATACCTAGGAAGCATAGTAACACCAGAGGTCGGGGCAGGCAAAGACATCAACATCAGAATGAATAAGGCAAGAACAGCCTTCTTTAGCCTAAACAACATCTGGAAGTCCTCCCAATACAGCACAAGCACACAATTAAGATTATATCAGAGCTGTGTGCTTTCTGTGCTTCTCTATGGTGCGGAATGCTGGAGAGTTACAGAGAAGGAAATGTCGAAATTGTCCTCCTTTCACACAACATGCCTAAGAAAAATTCATCGAATCTTTTGGCCGAATACCATCATTAACCAAGATCTGCTTACTCGTAGCAAGCAAGAGGACATGCACACCATCATAGCTGGCAGACGCTGGAGCTGGGTTGGTCATGTCCTCAGAAGAGACCCCGATGCCATCACAAGAACAGCTATGCTTTGGACCCCTGAAGGAAAACGAAAGAGAGGCCGACCAAAAACAAACTGGCGGAGGACTGTGGAGGCTGAGATACAGGGAATGAACCAGAGTTGGGGCACTGTACGAAGGATGGCCACCGACCGAGCAAAGTGGAATCAATTTGTTGTTGCCCTACAAGACGCCACTATGCGTGATGGCCACTGACTGCTTTGACGGTCGGCGGCTAAGGATCAAAGAAGAAGAAGAATCTGTGTAAGTTGTGCTGTAGCACTATGAGGTAATACTGGCTTTTCAAGCTAAGTTGTTGTTTGTCATCATGTCTTCAAATGTTTGTTTCTGGTGGAACTAATATTGGAAAGGTTCACAGTTTCTTTTTATTTGAAACAAATAAATGTCCCTCTAGATTTAAGGTAAAGTCACTTTTAGAGGGGGTATACACAAGATTGAGCTGCTCTGGCAACGAACTCTTAACTTCTGTGTGGGCGGCAGGAAACAGTCTCCACTGCTCGCTTGCTTCACCGTTTCCTTGAGAAACAACACTGATCAATATCCTGACCAAGGAGTATGCTACCAGCCTCTGGATTCAGCGAAACTCAGACCATATGCTGCTTCAATACGTTAGTACCACGGTCCCTGAAACAAGAAGGTTGTACCTCCTACTTCAGAACTAATTTATAATCTATTTCCACACTGAAGCACAATACATAACAAACACCGAGTTCAGAGCGGTAGGCCAACTGTTAGCTTCTCATGTAACAACATTCACCAGTATTCCTCTCCCTAATGGTTACAACGCCTCTGCAATTTCAGCATTATTTCCTTATATTCAATAAGATAGGAGTCATAGTACTATTTGGCAATCCCATGCAGTTATACTCCTCTCCGACAAGTTTTGTTCATGGTGGAGCAATATCTAGGCTTTGCCTCAAGTTTGTTACTGAACCACACACATACAGACATAAATTATCAATTCACATTCAATTTTTCATCAAAAAGATATCAAATATGTCAAGCTTACCACAATTCATGAAATATTAAACAAATACGTTGACTGGCGATGAATTATGGCACAATTCCGATCTGCCTCTGTCCCAGGCTTTCATTAGAAAAATATGAGCTGGATCTAAACGCACTTGCTTCTCAGTAAGTTTATTTTCAAAATGTGGCACTGAACAGACGCTCCTAATTGACTATATTAAATGGTCTAGCCAATAAGACCATGTTTACAAAAGTATTTGAAAAAAAAGTACCCTTCCTACCGTTTCCCGTAACAACCAAAAATAGTATTTGCAATCGACTAATCATGTTTAGGCTTACATATTCTTCTAGCCAATCAAATCGGATTTAACTTGTTGGCCTATTTCCTGTAAAATAGTGGTTTTAAAACATGCCACTGAGCAAATATGATCTGGTGCTGTCAGACAACCTCACTATTTTATTTTGGCTATAATTGGTTAATTCCTAGACTATTTGCGTAACACTTAACATATTCTTTGTCAGCAAGTCCTAAAGAACCTAAATATATAAATTTAATGGAGCTAAGTCGCTGCGTTCAAAATATGTATTTTCTTCTACCACCCGTTCACTTCGATACGATGGGGTGTCTTCTGTACTTTCAGGCTAATGTCAGGATTTCAGACATAAAACAGTATTGTGTCATGTTTCCTAATAAGCATTAACCATGTTTTTTAAAACCTAACCTCGTATTGGTAGTGTTTTTTATCACTGTTTATTTGAAAAAAGTTAGTGCTTCATACCTTACGCGTGTGATTGGCGTTACTATTAATCGCGAGACTGTGGTAGTATTGCATGCGTTCCTCCGTACATCTCTCTCTCTCTCTCTCTCTCTCTCTCTCTCTCTCTCTCTCTCTCTAAGGCCGTCTGTCTTTTCGTTTACGTAGTGCATAAATGACATTAATGGAATATTAATCTGGGTCATTACGCAGTGTCTATCAAGGTCGTATAAAAAAATACAGTACCAGTTTTATTTTTAGAAACGCGTGTATGATGCTGTAGGCTTTACTATCAATTTTGGAAGCGTTTCAGTTATGTAGACGAAGTAGAAAAGGGGGATCTCGGGTTCAGTCATTACGGCGGTATACACGCTGGCGTATGCCATTGAGAAAGCACTGGTCTTTCACCATTCTTCTTTCCTTTTATTGAATTAATTCGTTAGACTTTACATTTACTTTTTAATTTAGATATGTGGATTTAGAATGTTTCACGACAATCATCACCATCATCATTGTCGTCATCGTCATGATTATCATAACCACCATCATCGTCGTAATCATCATCATAATCATGATAACCACCATCATCGTCGTCATCATCATCATCACCATCATCGTCATCATCATCTTCATTGTCATCACCATCATCATCATCGTAGTCGTCATCATCGTCATCATCATCATTGTAGTTGTCGTCGTTATCATCATCATCATCATCATCATCATCATCATCATCATCATCATCATCATCATCATCATCATCATCATCATCATCATCATCATCATCACCACCACCACCATCATCATCATCATCATCATCATCATCATCATCATCATCATCATCATCATCATCATCATCATCGTCACAATCATCATCATCATCATCATCATCATCATCATCATCATCATCATCATCATCTTCCTCAGTATCATAATCATCGTCATCATCACCATCGTCATCATCGTCACCACCATCATCCTCCTTCTCATCGTCATCGTCATCATCATCCTCCTTCTCATCGTCGTCGTCATCATCATCACCATCATCATCGTCATCATCATCATCATCACCACCATCATCATCATCACATCATCCTCCTCCTCTCTCTCCTCGTCATCGTTCTAATCATTATGATCATCATCATTACCATCATCATCACCATCATCCTCCTTCTCCTTCTCATCGTCGTCGTCATCATAAAGATCATCATCACCGTCATCAGCATCATCATCATCATGATCATCACCATCATCATCGTCGTCATCATCATGATCATCATAATCACCATCATCGTCTCATCATCATCATGATCATCATAACCACCATCATCGTCGTCATCATCATCATCATCATTATGATCATTAAAATCACGATCATCGTCGTCATCATCATCAAAATAACTACCATCAACGTCGTCATCATCATCATCATCATGATCATTATAACCACCATCATCGTCGTCATCATCCTCATCATCATGATCATTATAATCACCATTATCGTCGTCATCATTATCATCATCATGATCATCATAACCACCATCATCGTCGTCATCATCATCATCATAACCACCATCATCGTGGTCATTATCATCATTATCATGATCGTCATAACACCATCATCGTCGTCATCATCATCATCATCATCATGATCATTATAACCACCGTCATCGTCGTCATCATCGTCACATGATCATCATAACCACCATCATCGTCTTAACCATCATCATCATGATCATCATAACCACCATCATCGTCGTCATCATCATCATCTTAATGATCATCATAACCACCATCGTCATCGTCATTATCATCATAATCATGATCATCATAACCACCATCATCGTCGTCATCATCATCATCATCATCATCATAACCACCATTATCGTCGTCATCATCTCGCCACAACGAGGCAAAACTTTATTAAATAAAAAACTGTGTAACATTGACTTCAGGTCTAATTCATTTCGAGGCTGGGAATGGTAACATACTTCATCGAACACTTGCAGACGTCAAGTTGAAAATGTTTTTAAAAAAAACAGTAGTGGTCGACCTGAGTATTTACTAATTGTCCATGACTCACTTGCATATGTTAGGACTGGTTCTATATTACATACTGAAGAACTCTCTGTCTCACGTCCATTGACAAACATTAACTGGGCTGTTCTTTTGTTCACTTCTGAGATGCACCTCCCGTCGAAAGTTATTAACGCGTTACAGCGTTGGTCTCTCGTGGCAAAGGTGCCAGGTTCGAATCACGGTACCGTCACGCTCCAGTCTACCCAGCTGTAAAAGGGTACCTGACTTTGAGTTAGTGGAAGGAAAAAAATCATCAATGGAGTGAACTGGTCACCCCACCTTTCCTTGCTGAACCTAGTCTCTAACACTTCCCTCCTCTACGACACTATCTGCTTTGGAACTACATTGACCTTTTTGATTTAGATTTCCAAAACTTCTTTCACACCTGTCCCTGTCCAAAACTTCTTTCACACCTGTCCCTGTCCAAAACTTCTTTCACACCTGTCCCTGTCCAAAACTTCTTTCACACCTGTCCCTGTCCAAAACTTCTTTCACACGTGTCCCTGTCCAAAACTATTGCGTTGTTTCACACCTGTCCCTGTCCAAAACTTCTTTCACACCTGTCCCTGTCCAAAACTATTGCGTTCTTTCACACCTGTCTCTGTCTAAAACTATGGCGTTGTTTCACACCTGTCTCTGTCCAAATCTATTGCGTTGTTTCACACCTGTTTTTGTCCAAAACTATTGCGTTGTTTCACAAATGTCTCTGTCCAAAACTATTGCGTTGTTTCACAACTGTCTCTGTCCAAAACTATTGCGTTGTTTCACACCTGTAAATGTCCAAAACTATTGCGTTGCTTCACACATGTCCCTGTCCAAAACTATTGCGTTGTTTCACACCTGTCTCTGTCCAAAACTATTGCGTTGTTTCACACCTGTCCCTGTCCAAAACTATTGCGTTGTTTCACACCTGTCTCTGTCCAAAACTATTGCGTTGTTTCACACCTGTCTCTGTCCAAAACTATTGCGTTGTTTCACACCTGTCCCTGTCCAAAACTATTGCGTTGTTTCACACCTGTCTCTGTCCAAAACTATTGCGTTGTTTCACAAATGTCTCTGTCCAAAACTTTTGCGTTGTTTCTCACCTGTTTCTGTCCAAATCTATTGCGTTCTTTCACACCTGTCTCTGTCCAAAACCATTGTGTTGTTTCACACCTGTCTCTGTCTGATAATAACTCCTGGCAGTTAACAATAATAACAGCGTTATAATGACTGCACCCAGCAGTTAACAATAATATCCTGGCAGTTATCAATAATAACAGCGCTATAATGACTGCACCCAGCAGTTAACAATATCATGGCCTATAATGTCCTCACGACTCACAAGACTGCACTCATGGCAGTTAATAATATCATGGCCTATAATGTCTTCATAACAGCTTCACAAATCTCTATACTGCAGTTAATATATAATACGGCCTGTCCACATCCTGGTCTTATAATAGCTTCATAACAGCTTCATAAATCTCTATACTGCAGCTAATACATAATACGGCCTGTCCACATCCTGGCCTTATAATACATGATAGGCTGTACACACAGCGAAAACATAAGTCGACATATCAAGCACTGTACAGGCATACACTTCGAAAAATACAGGGCTGCCTTAATACTTAATGCCCCAGGACTCTACTCCTACACGGGATTACACACTAGTCCCACCAAAAAACCCAACACGAGAATCGGCTGTTTAGAACACCGCTCTCAATAATACATGCAGCCTAGCTGCGAGCTATTCACATCGCTCAAAACAGTAAAGAATAAATATATCTCAACATTTGAGATTAAACAGCGTTCACACGCTTTTCTGTACTCTGTCACTCAAAAATAGAAGGAGATATTTCTATTATAAAGTTAAACAAGCCTCCGCTTAATTGAGCGCACAAGTACTGTAACTCACAATCTACCCTGCCCAGAAAAACATATTCAGAATTACTGCCCTTTTCATAGGATCAACTCGTTACAGTTTCCCACACACCCGGGAGAAAAAAAATGATTCTATCATTTTTTTTTGTTGAAAATTAACTCCCAAAACGAAAAAAATTTCAAAGATAATATGACATCATCATATGAAAAACAACAAATAATATCACAATGACAGATCATGTAAAGCAAATACAACTATCCCTGATCTAAAATTACATCATTACTTGAACAATACAAAGAATGAAATTCTAAGTAGCGTAACAAAAAAAAAGTATACACGAAGCATAAAGTGAGACAAAGATGAAACACGGAAGTATAAACAACATATCAGATCATGCTGAAAAGACCACAGAAAAGATGTAAAGGGATGACGAATAGTCAACAAAGACAGATGAAAAGTAAAGATGCACATGTAGAAAAAGTTGTAACAATACCTTACAATAACTATTTAAATCACACATCATATAATATAAATTAATACAATTACGATCAAAAATTATAACACAAAATGACAAAGTATATCTATACTAACAACACAAAGTAAAAAACTTATGACAAAAAGAATAGTAAGTAATTTAACCAAATTATAAAACTTATGCATAACTAATAATAAATTATACAAGATATCACACAAACAAAAATAAAACGCTATCAAAAGGTTTGCACTGACTCAAAGTCACGCGCTAAATACAGAAAAATACATCAAACATTAAAAAAACAATTTCAAGGAACTAATGACACTACACATTACTAATCATAATATACAGACTAGCATTGGCTACATTTTCCAAAAAATAAAATACAAAAAAGTTTCGTAGCACTAAGTTGCATAAAAATAGTATTACATTTACAACCAATTCAAAGCTATAATAAATAAACTAACAATGAAATCGACTTTAAGAAAATGAAGGACATATAAACAATCTATCTCTAAACAGACACACATTAACAAAAGTAAGTTTTTTTTTTCTTCAAAAATATACATCACATAAAACATATGAGAAAAAATTCAAGTGCTCATGAATTATCTAAAAGTAATTATTGCACCATTACAACTAATGAGTTTTGTGCATAGGGCTGGCAAACTCAACATGTACAAAAAGTTATCTTAACAAAACTGCTACAAAAACAACAAACCAAAACAAACCACTGCAAGTTCAACAATGGAATATAACTAACAATAAAAACAAAAAATCATGGCAATCAAATGATGCATAAAATATTTCAACGAAATTACATGTTATTGCAAAACAAGAACATATCATTTATTATACTAACAAATACAAAAGAAAATATTTACTGTTTTAATAAAAAAAATCAAATGCAAATTTATAGCTTCCCTTTCCTGTCAACATTTCTTGACCCTGAGCAAGTAATACGTCAGATGTTTAGTGAGACGCTGAAAAAAGTTACGCTTGATCGCACACAAGGACGCAAAGTTGACCTACTTTTCTCACGGCTAATATGTCACAGGAGCCTTGACTGTTATCGTAAAGTCGCTTCTGTCAAAATATATGAATGAAAATTTCCATTTTAATGAATGGTGAAATCTAATGAGAAAAACGTATAAGTCAAAAATGACAATTACCCAGTACTTTGGTCCGTGTAAAGTAATGGTATTCTCACAATGCCCTCAGCTCTTCTTTTATCACATCTAGACATCACAGAAGACTAGGGAACAACTTGACCGCAACCCTATGTCAACACTGCTGAAACAAAATGTTACATTCACCACACCGAGACACTTTCTCGTGCTGAACAACATTATCAGATATAGTATTTAAAACACCACTGTTATTGTTACCTTGTTTATCTCTATTACAACTGACTCTGGGCTCATGTTGAGCAAAGTTAGCATACTTGCGCTTATTATTTGTTACATAATGAAAATATTTATTACTAGTTGCTTTGTTTACAAACAATGACTCTAGTCTTTTGCTGAGCCAAGTTACTCTGGTGATGTAGAGAAACATGTGAAGAGCTATTATCTCTCTTTATATTATTGTCAATTCCTCTATTATGACAAATGTTATGTCTATAACCCAAGTTAGCATTGTTGTTGTTAACATATCTTCTTTGACAAAAATGTCCACTAGACAGCCCTTGCTTTCTAGTAGCAAAATCATTACTAGATTGATAGATTTTCTTACAGTTATTTCTACTATAACTTACATAATTCTTCGGATCAAAATGTTGAAATCCGCTAAATTGTTTACAATTCCTTGGAGAATCAAAATTACCACTTGATAAACTCCCTTGGTACTGTCTAATCTTGTGATTATATCTTTTACTATCACTGTTCTTCTTTTCACCTACGGGAATATGTTTACCAATCCCGTCAAACTGGCTGTGCTGAGTTTGACAAGTAACTGGAACGTTAGAATGTTTTTTTTCCTGCCCATAGTGGGTTTCATTCCTGGAAAAAGTAGTACTATGTTTATTCCCTGTTACAAGTTTATCAGAATCTGCAACAGTAAACACGTGATTGATTTTAGGAGCCTTAACTTGCATATTCTTACATTTCTCTTCGTAATTAATAGAACTGGCTGAAACACAAGAATTTTTCTTAGCCTGACGCCAAGAATTATTAATAGAGTCACTAGTACCACTAGCACTGGAAAAGATGTATTTCCCACGAAAAGTTCTATGTTTACCATGTATGGCCTCTCTATGAGCAAAAAGTGTATGGGGCTGATTTTTCGCAACATTCTGTCTATCACTGTCAACATTGACAGAAGACCACATTTTTTGTATCCAAGACGATGTCAAGCAAGCCATCTACTCTTTTCCTTGCTTCCGCAATTTCACCATCTCTATGTGAAATCTCTTGACTAAGTTTCTTATTTAAATCATTAAGAGCCAAAACTCTGCAACCTTCTTCTGCTAGCAATTTCTCAATCTTAGCAACTTTCTCTTTCTCAGCCGTCAACTCTACCAATGTCTCTTTTCCATCCTGCTCTTTATTTACCTTTATTGACTGTGTTTCATTCTCACCATTATTATTATTCACTAGCTCATCGACTTTCCCTGGAAATACAGTATTCTTCTCTTCAAGTTTATCAAAACATACATCATGTATCATTTCTATGTATAATCTTTCTCGCTCATTGGTTTCCGCTTTTAATTTTTCATACATACATGTTTTTCCACCTCAACATGCTTAACTTTTATCTGGACCTCCAACTCTTTGACCTTCAATAGTGAAGAATCCAAACTTCCTTGTACTCTAGCAAGTTCCAGGTTTGATCTATTTAAATCACTTGTAAGTTTAGCTAATTTTCCCTTAAGTTTACCCTCTTCAGCTTTACCCTTTAAGCAATTTTTTCTTTCCTGTCTGTTGACTCTTACTTTCTCATCTTCTAGATTCTTTTCCTGATTGTCAGCAACGTCACAATGAATTATATTGTGTATACCCTTCAATATATTGTCCTGTTCAACATGAATATTCTTATACACAAATACACGAAGGTCGAGCAGCAGCAAACGGGCTAAATTCCTAGCCATTCTTAAATGAGGGATGGAATGAAATCTATTCTCAGCAAAATCTCTTAGTGCTCTCGACGCACTGACCATAAATATGTCCATCACGTGTGCTTCCAGTTCTGGTCCCTGTAATTTCTCAAAATCTTTACCTTCTTGAAATAAATATTCAAATAAAGGCCACATATTATCAGGATCCATTTCGTCATCATCCATAGTGACTTATTTATTGAGATCACTGTATATGTATCAATGAACCTTCTACTCCTGACAGCTAAATAACCATACAACAAAGTGCAACTTTTCCTAATTACTGTCAGATCAATTTCTGTTCAAAGAACCTTCATATGGTCAGATCCATATCATGGTAGTCAACACATGTTAATAGCCATAAATTACTTATGCATTAAATTCTACTTATATGTCACTATAGACATAAACAACAACAACAACAGAATAAATAAAAAAAATGCATAGAATTCAGAAGGCCTGATGACATGCGTGAAATGACACACTTTACAGAACAAAAAATCACTTATCTGTCAATATTCCATTCCCTTCCGCCAAGACCTTAAATGTCACATAATTCTGACGCTAAAACAGTCTACTGCCGAAAGGTACTGGAACTAGACTCCTCCCTTCAGGTCCTCGCTTCAGTAAGGTATGTGCTCGAATACTGCATAGGAGCACATGATGATCGTAACAGGAACACAGCAAACCCGCTCTTGACTCGAGTTATACTTGCAAAATGACTGGTACAACTGCACATACACTCGACTGGTACACGCTATCCTTCAGACGTTGGATCACCTCATAAACTGCTGGCTCGCTGCTTGATAATTTCGCTGCACATCTGATAGCAAATGCAGACTACAGACGTTGTTGTTTTCTACAGGCACGACACAGGACGTCAACTGACAGTGCTATAAAGCTGATTATTCCCACGAATAAGGCGTTTCACAAATGCGCCACACAGGCAAACCACACACCAGGTCACGGTTTGAAGCACAGGAGATTCAGGCCACGCACGAAGTACTCTCAAAACGAATGTTGCGGGTGTCAGAACCCGAAAAACAAGTCCACCAAATGATACAGATATGTGGACTGTATCGATAACGATATTATTCTTCCGTATGTTAAATAATCTCTCAAGTTAGAGAAACTCTTGTCACGCGAATGTCTCTGGTATCAGATCCTACAAGACTAGCCCACCACTGATAAAGTTATGTTGTTTGTTTTACTACACACGCCACACAGGCTAGATTATTAAATATGAGTTATCACTGCCACTGGGTAGAATATTGCAAGTGGGTGTGTGATAGGGTAGACACTCACACCACAAGGCACGTACATAAGAAGTCATTGAATCGTGTAAATGCCTGATGACATTTAATGACGATTTATTAAGTCACGGCACAAACACGTTCACATCAATGTACAGTTTGAATTACAACACGAACACGTAGGCATTAATATAAAGTTTACAGTGAAAAATACACACTATCCCCAGCGCTCAACAGACTGCACACTCGGCAGTTAATAATATCATGGTCTATAATGTCCTCACGACTCACAAGACTGCACTCATGGCAGTTAATAATATCATGGCCTATAATGTTAACAATAATATCCTGGCAGTTAACAATAATAACAGCGCTATAATGACTGCACCCAGCAGTAACGAGTTGATCCTATGAAAAGGGCAGTAATTCTGAATATGTTTTTTTTGGGCAAGGTAGATTGTGAGTTACAGTACTTGTGCGCTCAATTAAGCGGAGGCTTGTTTAATTTTATAATAGAAATATCTCCTTCTTTTTTTGAGTGACAGAGTACAGAAAAGCGTGTGAACGCTGTTTAATCTCAAATGTTGAGATATATTTATGCTGTACTGTTTTGAGCGATGTGAATAGCTCGCAGCTAGGCTGCATGTATTATTGAGAGCGGTGTTCTAAACAGCCGATTCTCGTGTTGGGTTTTTTGGCGGGACTAGTGTGTGATCCCGTGTAGGAGTAGAGTCCTGGGGCATTAAGTATTAAGGCAGCCCTGTGTTTTTCGAAGTGTATGCCTGTACAGTGCTTGATATGTCGACTTATGTTTTCGCTGTGTGTACAGCTTATTATGTATTATAAGGCCAGGATGTGGACAGGCCGTATTATGTATTAGCTGCAGTATAGAGATTTATGAAGCTGTTATGAAGCTATTATAAGCCAAGATGTGGACAGGCCGTATTATATATTAACTGCAGTATAGAGATTTGTGAAGCTGTTATGAAGCTATTATAAGGCCAGGATGTTGACAGGCCATATTATATATTAACTGCAGTATAGAGATTTATGAAGCTGTTATGAAGACATTATAGGCCATGATATTATTAACGGCCATGAGTGCAGTCTTGTGAGTCGTGAGGACATTATAGGCCATGATATTATTAACTGCCATGAGTGCAGACTTGTGAGTCGTGAGGACATTATAGGCCATGATATTATTAACTGCCATGAGTGCAGACTTGTGAGTCGTGAGGACATTATAGGCCATGATATTATTAACTGCCATGAGTGCAGTCTTGTGAGTCGTGAGGACATTATAGGCCATGATATTATTAACTGCCGAGTGTGCAGTCTGTTGAGCGCTGGGGATAGTGTGTATTTTTCACTGTGAACTTTATATTAATGCCTACGTGTTCGTGTTGTAATTCAAACTGTACATTGATGTGAACGTGTTTGTGCCGTGACTTAATAAATCGTCATTAAATGTCACCAGGCGTTTACACGATTCAATGACTTCTTATGTACGTGCCTTGTGGTGTGAGTGTCTACCCTATCACACACCCACTTGCAATATTCTACCCAGTGACAGTGATAACTCATATTTAATAATCTAGCCAGTGTGCGTGTGTAGTAAAACAAACAACATAACTTTATCAGTGGTGGATAACAATAAACAGTTATTATCACTGTCTAAAACTATTGCGTTGTTTCACACTTGTCCATGTCCAAAACTATTGTGTTGTTTCACGCCTGTCTCAGTCCAAAACTATTGCGTTGTTTCACACCTGTCTCTGTCCAAAACTATTGAGTTGTTTCACACCTGTCTCTGTCCAAAACTATTGCGTTGTTTCACAACTGTCCCTGTCCAAAACTATTGCGTTGTTTCACACCTGTCCCTGTCCAAAACTATTACGTTGTTTCACACCTGTCCCTGTCCAAAACTATTGCGTTGTTTCACACCTGTCCCTGTTGAAAACTATTGCGTTGTTTCGCACCAGTCTCTGTCCAAAACTATTGCGTTGTTTCACAACTGTCCCTGTCCAAAACTATTACGTTGTTTCACAACTGTCCCTGTTACTTGAATAGAGCGTCTTATGGAGAGGTCATTTTTAGAAGTCATTTTTCTTCTTCAAGCACCCAGGCTGGAGGCGTTGACGATCATGTCTCTCCACAACTTCCTGTCTCCAGGACTTTTTATCATTTCTATTGTTGTGTTCTTTCCTTGCCATGATGTTAAACTGTTGCAGTATCTTTTCTCTTTATCGTCCCATTTCTTTCTCCTTCAGTCTTTTCTATTGTTACGATAATCTTTTTCTTTCTTTGATCCTTAGCCGCCGACCGTCACAGCAGTCAGTGGCCATCACGCCTAGTGGCGTCTTATAGGGCAAATACAAATTGATTCCACTTTGCTCGGTCGGCAGCCATCCTTCGTACAGTGCCCCAACTCTGGTTCATTCTTTGCATCTCAGCCTCCACAGTCCTCCGCCAGGTTGTTTTTGGTCGGCCTCTCTTTCGTTTTCCTTCAGGTGTCCAAAGCATAGCTGTTCTTGTGATGGCATCGGGGTCTCTTCTGAGGACATGGCAAACCCAGCTCCAGCGTCTGCCAGCTATGATGGTATGCATGTCCTCTTGCTTGCTACGAGTAAGCAGATCTTGGTTGGTGATGGTATTCGGCCAAAAGATTCGGTGAATTTTTCTTAGGCATGTTGTGTGAAAAAAGGACAATTTCGACATTTCTTTCTCTGTAACTCTCCAGCATTCCGCACCATAGAGAAGCACAGAAAGCACACAGCTCTGATATAATCTTAATTTTGTGCTTGTGCTGTATTGAGAGGACTTCCAGATGTTGTTTAGGCTAAAAAAAAACTGTTCTTGCCTTATTCATTCTGATGTTGATGTCTTTGCCTGCCCCGCCGTCTGGTGTTACTATGCATCCTAGGTACGTGAAGGTGTCTGTCTGTACCAGTTGCTGATTCCTTACTGATATGGGCTCAGGGTTGCTCACATTGAGCGTCATGACCTCTGACTTCTTTAAATTGATGTTCAAGCCCACCTGCTGGCTAAACTTATTAAGTCTATCCGTTTTTTCCTGGATGTGTTGATGTGAATGTGCTAGTAGTGCAATGTCCTCTGCATATTCCAGATCTTCCAATGTAGAAAATGTAGTCCATCTTATTCCTCTTGGACTGCCCTCTGTTGTCTGGCGCATCACCCAATCTATCACTGTTAAAAATAGAGTGGTTGATAAGGGGCATCCCTGTCGTACTCCGTCTTCACTTTTCTGTCACGATGTAGTCCAGCTTTATTCTCATCACACACACACACACACACGCGCACGCACACACACACACACACACACACACACACACACACACACACACACACACACACAGAGAGAGAAGTGGATTGCTTCCGTCTAACTTGAGGAATAAGCTTTCTTTGCGCATTGGCCTCTTTTATGGCATCCTCATTACTCTTGTTAGCTGTCCATGATATTTTTAACATTCTTCTATAAAACCACATCTCTATGGCCTCTAGTGCTTGTCCTACATGGATAATAATTGTTCATGGCTCACTTATGTAAATGGGAAAGGTTCTATATAAACATTGGAGAACTCTCTTTTCTACCTTCATTGACAAAGAATTGTTGCCTAAAACTCTTTTCATTTTAAATAATAAGACATTTTCTAGAAGACAACTATTACTTCCATCATTTTACTATTAAATCTAAGAACTTTTTTAAACATTTTCTGTCACTACTTTATCAATCATTTCCTACAAATCCTTTTTACTTTCTGTCCCTACTTTATTAATTATTTCCTACAAATCCTTTTTACTTTCTGTCACTACTTTATCAATTATTTCCTACAAATCCTTTTTTACTTTCTGTCAGTATTGTATCAATCATTTCCTACAACTCTATTTTACTTTCTGTCCCTACTTTATTAATTATTTCCTACAAATCTTTTTTACTTTCTGTCACTACTTTATCAATCATTTCCTACAAATCCTTTTTACTTTCTGTCACTATTGTATCAATCATTTCCTACAACTCTATTTTACTTTCTGTCACAACTGAACCAATCATTTCCCACAACTCATTTTTACTTTCTGTCACTATTGTATCAATCATTTCCTTCGGATCCTTTTTACTTTCTGTCACCATTGCATCAATCATTTCTTACAACTGTATTTTACTTTCTGTCACTAGTGTATCAATCATTTCCTGCAGCTC
The DNA here is from genome assembly GCA_024509875.1 of Oreohelix idahoensis. Lineage (NCBI taxonomy): Eukaryota > Metazoa > Mollusca > Gastropoda > Stylommatophora > Oreohelicidae > Oreohelix > Oreohelix idahoensis. Next base: position 160,845 of record JAMPIV010002877.1, read on the forward strand.
CTTTTTACTTTCTGTCACTATTGTATCAATCATTTCCTACAACTCTATTTTACTTTCTGTCACAACTGAACCAATCATTTCCAACAACTCATTTTTACTTTCTGTCACTATTGTATCAATCATTTCCTGCAGCTCCTTTTTACTTTCTGTCACTATTGTATCAACCATTTCCTACAAATCTTTTTTACTTTCTGTCACTACTTTATCAATCATTCTTTATAACTCTATTTTGCTTTCTGTCACTACTGAACCAATCATTTCCCACAACTCATATTTACTTTCTGCACTATTGTATCAACCATTTCCTACAACTCTATTTTACTTTCTGTACTATAGTATCAATCATTTCCTGCAGCTCCTTTTTTACTTTCTGTCACTATTGTATCAGTCATTTCCTATAACTCTATTTTACTTTCTGTCACTATTGAACCAATCATTTCCCACAACTCATATTTACTTTCTGTCACTATTGTATCAATCATTTCCTACAACTCATTTTCACTTTCTGTCACTATTGTTCAATCATTTCCTTGAACTCATTTTCACTTTCTGTCACTATTGTATCAATCATTTCCTACAACTAATTTTTACTTTCTGTCACTATTGTTCAATCATTTCCTACAACTCATTTTCACTTTCTGTCACTATTGTATCAATCATTTCCTACAACTCATTTTTACTTTCTGTCACTATTGTATCAATCATTTCCTACAACACATTTTCACTTTCTGTTACTAATGTATGAATCATTTCCTACAACTCTATTTTACTTTCTGTTTCTATTGTATCAATCACTTCCTACAACTCTATTTTACTTTCTGTTACTAATGTATCAATCATTTCCTACAACTCTAATTTACTTTCTGTTACTATTGTATCAATCATTTCCTACAAATCTTTTTTACCTTCTGTTACTATTGTATCAATCATTTCCTACAACTCTATTTTACTTTCTGTTATTATTGTATCAATCATTTCCTACAACTCTATTTTACTTTCTGTTCCTAATGTATCAATCATTTCCTACAACTCTATTTTGATTTCTGTTACTATTGTATCAATCATTTCCTACAACTCTACTTTACTTTCTGTTACTATTGTATCAATCATTTCCTGCAACACATTTTCACTTTCTGTTACTATTGTATCAATTATTTCCTACAACTCTTTGTTACTTTCTATCACTATTGTATAAATAATTTCCTGCAGCTCCTTGTTACTTCCTGTCACTATAGTATCAATCATTTCCTGCAGCTCCTTGTTACTTTCTGCACTATAGTATCAATCATTTCCTGCAGCTCCTTTTTACTTTCTGTCACTATTGTATCAATCATTTCGTTCAACTCTATTTTACTTTCTGCCACTATTGTATCAATCATGTCCTACAACTTATTTTTACTTTCTGTCACTATTGTTTTAATCATTTCCTACAACTCATTTTCACTTTCTGTCACTATCATATCAATCATTTCTTAAACTCATTTTAACTTTCTGTCACTATTGCATCAATCTTTTCGTTCAACTCTATTTTACTTTCTGTCACTATTGAATCAATCAATTCCTACAACACATTTTTCTTTCTGTCACTATTATATCAATCATTTCCTACAACTCTATTTTACTTTCTGTTACTATTGTATCAATCATTTCCTACAACTCATTTTTACTTTCTGTCACTATTGCATCAATCATTTCCTACAACTCTATTTTACTTTCTGTTACTAGTGTATCAATCATTTCCTACAACACATTTTCACTTTCTGTTACTATTGTATCAATCATTTCCTACAACACATGTTCTTTTTCTGTTACTATTGTATCAACAATTTCCTACAACTCCTTGTTACTTTCTATCACTATTGTGTCAATCATTTCCTGCAGCTCCTTCTTACTTTCTGTCACTATTGTATCAATCATTTCCTGCAGTTCCTTGTTTATTTCTGTCACTATTGTATCAATCATTTCCTGCAGTTCCTTGTTACTTTCTGTCACTATTGTATCAATCATTTCCTGTAGTTCCTTGTTACTTTCTGTCACTATTGTATCAATCATTTCCTGCAGTTCCTTGTTACTTTCTGTCACTATTGTATCAATCCTTTCCTGCAGCGTCTTGTTACTTTCTGTCAAGGAAGTTGATGGGAACTGCTGTAAGACGTGGAGTACGATGGATGGGTGTGAAAAAAAAAATCGAAAAAAGGTAATTCGTCTTACGAGGACAAAAGACAAAGAAAATAGCCAACGTTACAACCACAAGGCCTTCGTCAGGGAAAGGAAAGAAAGTAAAGTCTAGATAGGACACATAAGAACCTAAATAAATATAAAAAATAATATAAAAATTAAACCATGGTACTTCCCTGATGGAAACTACCCGCAAATGTACTGGCGTGCCCGGATAAGGAAATGACTGTCCCCACCGGATGTATACAATACATACTACGAAACTAAAAAACGAAACTGAACAATAAACTACCCAAACGAAATATTAGTGGGGACTGGAAATAGAAGAGGACAGAATGAGTTGGAGATAAATAAATATGAAATAAAAAATCAAGACATATTAAAAACAGGGTATTTTATATTCATACATATTATTAGAAGGCGGCAGAAAAATAGAAAAATAGGATAAGAGTGGAAAGAGTCAAAATGGAACAAGAGAGGACGGGGAGGGGGGGGGGGAAGGGGGAAGGTGACCTCAGACAAAGGTGTGCAGAGTGTTAAGACCAGCTGGTTTTAGACATCCCATGCGGTGGATAAGACGGTTCTCAAGCTGTTCTCGGCTAGCAGTGTCAGAGGAGCAGGATCTGATCGCCGTGACCTGGATGCCGATGGGATCATGATGGTCAGGACCAATAAAGTGTATGACAACTGGTGGGGATTTTTGCTGAGCGATGTCATTCAAGTGCTGGCTGAATCTGTCCCCAAGTCGTTTGCCTGTTTGGCCAATATAGGTTATGCAGCAACGTTTACATATGATCGTATAAATGACATTGCGCGACTCACACGTGAAGCTACTGGTGATGGTGTACGTAGCCTCAGGAAAAGACACTTTGTTGGTTGAGATGACATACTTGCACGTGTTGCATCGTATCCGACCACAGGGTAGTGAGCCAAACTGAGTGGCATTCTCCTTTGGAAGACGGCTGCGAACAAGAAGATCCTTCAAGTTCTTGTCGTGCCTATATGCCACCAAAGGTGCTTCACCGAAGACTTCCTGGGTCACAGACTCTGCTTGGAGGATAGGGAGATGGCGGAAAAGGATCTGTTTGACTGCAGTACTGTGAGGGTGATAGGTCAAGATCAATTTGACTCTATCCGAAGTGGGTTTATAGTGAGGTTTGAGGACCTCCTGACGAGAGATGGGGAGCACACGTTGGAGGGCAGAAGTGAGAACATGTTCCGGATAAAGTCTGCTACGGAAGAAATCCAACATCTCATTGGCCCGGAAGTGGAAGTCAGCATCGTCTAGGCACAAACGGTAGAGGCGGAGAAGTTGTGAGAATGGAAGGGAGTCACAACAGGCCCGAGGATGAGAAGAGGTATACAGAAGGTAGCTATGGGCATCTGTCGGCTTGTAGTATACTGAGGTATTAAGGCCGGAAGGCGTGATAGTAATAGTAATGTCAAGAAAGTTGGCAGATACTGTGGAGATGAGGGAGGTGAACTTGATGGTGGGGTGGAAGTGGTTGACAAAGTCGATGAAGCAGGATAAATCAGTCTCGGACATATCTGTGAGACCAATGTCATCATCGATATATCTGCGGTAAAACCCGGGGAAAGGACCGGAGTGTTGTTGCCATATCTGATGCTCAAAGTGGCCCATGAACAGGAAGGCATAGCTAGGACCCATCTTCGTTCCCATGGCAACACCACTAATTTGGTCGAAAAATTGACCATTGAATTCACAGGAATTAAGTTGAAGGACCAGTTCAGCAAGACGGAGAAGAGTATCAGTGGATATAGAAGAGCAAGTGCGCTGGTCAAGAAAAAAAACCGAAGAGCTCGGAGACCATCAGAGTGAGGAATTGAGGTATACAGAGAACAGACGTCTAACAAGAAAAGGCGGTAAGAGTGGTCTGCTGAGAGTCGGATAGAGGCGAAAATACAGGACGTAAAAAAACAAGTAAAAAAAAAAGCAGGGTAAGAGCTCGGTCTGCTGAGAGTAAAGAAAATTAAAAGAGCATGCATTGATTAGTGTCTTTGACAAAAGAACGGGAATATATTCTCAACGATAGGCTGGAAATTGCTATCTAGGAAGTCAGAAATGTGCTCAGTAGGACAGGGGAACTAGGGCCGGCAGACGTTACCACCATAAGGTAGGAATAGTGGGTCGTACGGGGAGTGTGGCGTACCAAAATTTCCAGCCCCCCGTGATTTTTGGGGGGGAGCTTGTGAATACTGGCGAGGAATCATTGGTCTAAGGGACTGCTTGTATCCTTAAGTTGAGAACCTTGCCGCGGGCGGGGAAGGCATGTGCACACCATTTACTGAGATGTCTCTTGTGCGCGTCGTTATATGAGGTTCCGTAAGCGTATTTGCAGTTTAGGTCGTCGTCCTGGGGACTGAGCTAGGGTCAAGAAGGGACTGGGTTTTAGATCTAACCATGGGGTTACTACTGCCCGCGGCGTGTTGTAACGCGACCAAACTTTGGGGTTCTTTAAGTAATAGCCGAATGGTACGTACATATGGGGACCGCAAGACAAAGGGGCAAATGGACCGCGACTCGAGGGAATGACTTTGTACGTCATCTAACGGAGCCTTCTTCGACCTTCGGGTTCCCCCACCCCCACAAACAAAGACCCAAGCCCCATACGCCCACGACGTGGCACGGTGTTCTCTGCAGTCATGTGAGGTCCTCTGCGTACATAATAAAATATATTGCAAAAACACGCTAAGTGCCCGCGACAGAGCTGCTGCAATATTTGCCCCATGGATGGGGATTCTTGCTATATCACGGTCCTAAGGACAGTCGGGGAAGCCACTGGTGTTGGCTTCCCTGTTCAGGACGATGGTTTCGCTCCTTACTTGACCGGAAGTAGACGTTAATGCGTGCGTAAGGATAATGGTACAGGGATGTATCAATTGACAGCGTAGCACTAAGGATGTTGATTGACCGAAAACTTGCGCGAGTTGCTGTCATTTCTCTCTATTAAATGGAAACTTCAGCACTATGCGGGAAGGTGAAACCGAAACCACCACCCTTCGCACCCCCCATTGAATCATATATATCGGGGGAACGATTTCTAATGGGTCATAGGGTCGGACGCGTGGGTGCGAATCATAACATTTTAGGCAATAACTGACCACCAGGTAACGAGTTGTTCATGTGCATTTGCTCACAGGGAAGAGTGGTGAACTACAAGTCCATATCTCTCTGATGTTGAGCGGTCTGATATACCCCCCAGTGGCGTGCCTCGCAGGTTTATTTCACGAAAGGACTGTTCCTGGGAAGGTAAGGGTCATAAAAGATAACTACGAAATTTCGTGGTGCAGATGGCAAAGATTCTGCAGGCGGGCTGCTTATAGGCGTGGACTTGGCGGACAGGAGTACGGAGAGGTGTGTTTTGTTTGATTTGAGTCATGGAATTCGGAAATGGGATGGCATTCTCGCATGCACGATGCCGGTTCAGTGTGTGGTTAGTGTGTGGGTGCGTAATCACTAGGGTTAGACATAGGGGAAGTTCGTTGGTGCCTTGAAGACACAGTAGACATGTGAGCAGAGTGCGTCCCCCGTGGAAACTTGTTGGGACACTCTGACTGATAACCCCGTCCTAGAAGGCTTCTATACCCCCCGAAATTGGGACTGCTGTGGTACTGGCAAGCCTTTATAAGCGCCATACGTGGAAAGCACATTACACATACTAGGAGTTTTCAATTCGTTGTAGGATGTCGTTGTTACCGCTACCAGAATTAAAGGTCTTGAGGTGTACCAGACAGATAGGCATAGTAAAGAAATTGGATATCCCTCACCAATAGCAATGGGCTAAGCAGAATCTATTGGGAGAATTTTGTGGTGGAAGAGGCAAGAGTCCCATATTGAATTAAATGAAGTGCGTTCAGGATGCTTGGAACCGGTATGTGTGAAATCTGGTTCTTTTCTTATATAAAGTTTATTGACCGTTTATGAAAACCGGACGTATCATTAGTCTATTTAAGTTCCTATGAGCTTACTCGGGGTTTTAATCAGGAGGCAGGTGCTAAAGCGTGGTGTGTTAACCGTCTAATTGGTGAGCTAATAGGGGGAGCATTTAGCTCAACTTGTAAAGGCCTGGTTTCCGCAAAGTTAAGTCTTATTGTGGAGACTAGGTGCAAGAGAATGGTAAGCGGTTGTTGCGTTGGCTGCTGTGTTATATGGTGCCCTATTTAGATTAATTTTTCCGTATTTTTCTCCTACACTCTTCCGCTTCCATAACCTTTTCCGTTAATGCACCTCTCATTCATTATCTTTATTTATTGTTTCATTCTTAATCGCTTCTGCTTATATCATCTTTGCGTGTTTTTATATTTTATTTATTATTATTTAATTTTATATTTATTTTCTGGGGCGATTCACTTTTCTTCCTGTGGTTCTTTCCCCATTTGCCCTCTCTGAAAAATTTTCATCGACACTCTCTCGTTCCAACTACCACCAACTGTTGTGGGTCACCACCAAGACTTTTAGCTCACTCGCCTCCATTCAGGGGTCACTTAGCATAGATGTTCTTGTGATGGCTTGGGGTCTCTTATCGAGGACATGCCATCCTGCTACATAGACCTCTGCCTAGCTCATGGATGGTCGTGCATGTCCTGCTTGCTTGCTACCGTGTTAGCAAGATGATCTTGGTGGCCGTCGTTGGTAGGCGGGCTCCTATTTGTTTAGGATGATATGGTAGGTTACTTTGGCACACCTTGTTAAGTGATAAAAAAGATGGAGCATGAATTGTGCGAGCTTTTCCTTCTCTGTATGCTCTCCTCAGAATGTCACGCAACCATCACGAGAAGCATCAGATGAGACAGCATCACAGTCTCTGCATTTATTTGTTTTTGTGCGTATAGTGCTGTATGGAACGTGGGACCTTCACAGTTGTTTGTCTTATGATAAAAAATGGCCACCTGTTCTCTGCCTCTATTCAATTTCTGATTGCTTGTCTTGTCTTTGCCTGCCCCAGCCGTATGGGCACGGGTTACTATGCATCCACTAGGGTATGAGGGACTAGGTGTCTGACCTTGTTGACAGTTGGCTGATTCCTTACCTGATATGGGGGCTTGCAGTGTTGCTACATACAACGTTGAGCATGTCGTAGTGTCATAAAGCCCGAGGCAGCCTTGACCATATTCTCAGGTCGTCGCGAGTTTCGGATGAGGGATCTGAAATAAGGTCGGGAAGTTTTTAGGTGGTTGGAAGTGCAACGGGGGGGACACGGGCTGGGGCTAGTTCGTGTAGGTGACTAGGTTGTGCTTCCTGTATGATATACATATGCCTAGTGCTTCACATTGTTGAGTCTTGGCGCTGTCCAATTCCGTATTCACTCTTGTTAAGGCACCACTCTGTTAGTATGGAGCTCCAGCATCACGTAGTTTCATGGTCCGTTTTTTAATAATAGAAGGGGTGTAAGGGGCATCCCTGTCTGTTACTCTGTCACTTCACCTCAATAGGTCTAGGCTGGCTATGGGACCCAATCATACCACATGTATTGTTCGAGCCATTAGAGGCTTTTTTCATGATTGTCTACATATGCAGATTTGGGGATATTCCCATTTGCATGCAAGTTAGGGGCCTAGTTTTCGGGACCAATGGGGATCTTGCTATGGGCACTTTAGCAGGTAGGGCTCTCCTTTGCTTACGTACTAGGTGTATGGGGATGGGTATCGGGGACATGGATGAGAGAATCCAGGCCGAGAGTTTGTGGAAGTATAGTTCTGGCGTTGAGAATCCGTGCCGTATCTGAGCAGGCGGTGTCAGGGAGTTATCCGGGCTGGGTCCATCAGGCACGCGGATGCGGGGGGGGGCTTAGGAGGGGGGATTTATTTACAGCAATAGACTTATATTTATCACACCTGACCTCGTAGTAGGTTGTTTTTGCGCTGGAATATCTCGTGCGAGAATTGGACCATACCAAGTAGACATACTTTGTGTGTGTAATCGACACTATAGTTAGTGAGGTACCGGGATAATATTAGATTGCTTGTATAGCAAGCCGAGTGGGGCTTGGGTGCTATTGGTTAGGAAGGGGGGAAATAGCAGTGGATGGGGCGTGCGGCGAAAAAATGGGACAGGGAATATGGGAGGGCATTAGATGGTGGGACGAGTTGTTGGAGGAGGAAGGTGAGAAAGGCGGATAGGGGCGGTTTTTGTGACGTCGCAGAGGGTGGAGTTGGGTGATGCGGCCTCGGTCCGGGTTTCGGGCGAGGTTTTCAACGCGGGTGGGAGGGGTGGTTGGGGAGGGTGAGGGCGGTTTGGGACCGATTTTATCTTACTTGTTCAGGGGGATGCAACGAAGGTTCACGGGTTGGCGTGGGGATCTGGTGGGGCACGAGGTGACTGGTGTGGATAAGTTAGGGAGTTAAGCGAGGTATCTTCACAGTTTTTATTGTAGACGCATATTACTGGCACCAGAGCTAATTTTATGTTTTGTTGTCAGTCGCTATATTTATATGGGATCGAGATACGGTTGTTCTGTGGGATGTGACTGGTAGTATACAAGCCTTTGACCAGAGGCTTCGTAAAGGGTGATGGTTATTTTAAACCACCTTGTCGCATGTGTGCCTGGGGGTTTGATCTTTCTCTCCAAACCAGCGGTGTAAAAGTCAATTTTACCCCTATACGTGAGGGGTTAGGACCAGCTGTCCTATGCAACAGTTCGACCATTTGATTCTAAGGGATTTCATCATTCAGGGGATATAGGAAGGGGTCATTTGAGCGTACGGCGGATAAAAAACGGCACCCAACCTTTGGCCATTTTTTGAGGGTTTATATTTGAAGGTTTCAGGCAGGCAGGTACTTACGAGGTTGAAACCAGGGGGAATCGGGAATGGCCCCCTCATGTGGGTTTTTCATGTGGGGTATGGGGGATAGGGGGGGTTCCTATTTATGTGTTTTACAACCAAATGTAGCACTGATACTCATTTATATTATCTTGGATTGCTTGGGGTTGGAAGTGTGAGTTTGTGTTGATTTATAGATCATTGGGGTAGCATTAGTTTTAGTGGATATCTAGGAGTGTCGTGATACTAGTGCATTCGGGCATAAAGGAATATCACGGTGTTTTAATGGGTATACGGGTGAAAGCGTTTCAGTTTGTGTTGTTGTTGCATTAGTGGTTAGGAAGGATCAGGTTACTAAAAATGGGGTGGTGATAGGGGGGGGGTGGTAGTAATTGTGGGGGTAATGAGGAGGCCCATAAATTTTTTATCATGCTTACGTTATATGCTTTTTTTATGTATCACTGGTACATTTATATTCCCATAATATTTACGTTTCCGAGTTTATTAAACTTATTTATTTAGGTTGAGCGTTAACAGGCGCGCTTTTCCGTATGGATTTCATTATTTGGTGAGGATGAATAATATAATATTAGACTAATATTTGCTAGTATATAGCTTTTGGTAATTTATTGCACGGGTTATTTTTGATAAAACAAGTGATACAATAAATAAAAACGCTGAACAAAAAAAAAAAAAATTTAACATAGAACGACATCGACAAACCCCATGTCACAGCTGTTGGTACTGCAACCCTTATCAGCTGGGGTACGTACTTACTGATATCCGATAGTTACACAAGGCTACATCGGCATTCTCATTTAGAAAAGTCACCATCGTAATACGTAACATCTCTAACACTCTGGGTAATTTCCATCAATAACTCGGAAACACTCATACCGTTAGAACCTAAAATGAACACTTGCAAAATGGGGTGCTAGTACAATATTTGTCTTCGTTTCTTGGCAAATTCTCATTAGTACACAATCGTACCTGTTATACTTTAGCTGAATGTCACAGTGATCTCCACTGGGTGGCAAGTCCTTGCAATCTGCCCCCACAGTTGCATCAACTACATCTGTCATGTACCACTTATTGACTGTTTTCACCCTGCGACGTCTCCAATGAGACACCTTCATGCAGATCTCAACACTGTCCAGTTCAAAGACATCTGCATAATACTGGTCTCGCTGGTTATATATATGTTCTTTCCATGTCCATTATACGGTAACCAATTTATTTACTTAGACTGGAAGTACAAACTATATCAGTCCTCTCAAATACAACACTATTACATGAAGCTTACACCTAACACAAGACCTTGAACATCGGCTTTCAATTAAAACACATAAATAGTCAACTATCGATACAGATCATAGATAGTTAGCGATGTATCTCTGAGTAGGAAGAAATGGCGTAAATATATAAACATTGTCTTTATCTAAGATCAATGATTGGATAAACCAAATCAACTCTATAGTATACATACCTGATCCAACAAACTGATTTTGTATAGTCAGTCACTAACCCCACTCGAAATTATCTATATTCATTTCAGATGATTATATAGCATATATATCTCACTCTGTATCTACAATTGGAGTGAATAGTGGGGACGGCGTCCAGGAACAAATGCAAAAACACACAGACTTTGTAACTCAATCCTGTTCTATAAATTAATACATTTTCTTCTATTCTGCTGAATAACTTCATCATTACTACACTTTGGATACAGAATAAATACTTCTTCATGGCAGTATACCACCACGTACCTGACAATTTTTAATGAAACATACAAGTCTCCATTGTATATCTTCTGCTCTATGGACACATGTATACAACCGCAATGAGTAAACAAGTTAGTATAGAAGAAAAAAACAAACAGCATTCGCAAACCTGGCATCACTGCACTCTGACCACGGTATAACCATTCATAAAATCATCACCCACACTATCGTGGTATTAGTTAATCTGATAATCATATGTGTCTCATTAAGATATCAGACCCATACAGCATGACTGTACCCTACACTACCTAACAACGTATTCCTATACACTCGTTGTCAGTTCTGCTATATTGTGAATGAGAGTTCAAGCCTTACACACCTAGAATACAGTGGCTCTTTCAGAACACTTCACACTAGCAGTACAAGGTGTAGCCAGCACCATGACAAAATTGTGCGACATGGGTTCCGGATAAAGTTTGAACACAACATAAACTGGGACACTGAGAAGTTCAGATAAAAGCAGCAGTGATCTTAACAGAAGTCCACATCTACACCTTCATCTCATACTACATATCTACAAATAGGTCTGTACTATATGTCTCATATTTGGTCGAGTCTATGAAAAATATGGACCAACTGATTACCATGTGAAGAAAAGTCGTAAGACCTGATATCTACGATAAAACTGCCAGGGTAGATATTCACACTCGTCTAGGATCTATCAAGACCCCTTTGTGAATGAGAGCTGGAAGGTCAGGAGGACTAATATCACTCAGGACATATAGTCTGATTAACTAGATATATCATACTGAAGCACTGCACTAAAATGAAACGTAGACCAACAACTAGTGTATGTTAGTACAAGTGTTAGATGTGACTAGTAGCGAGTATCTTGTGGAGCCTACCCAATCTATAGCAATTTACATCACCTTTCCTGTCCAATATCAACATACACACGGTAGAATGAAGGAGCCTCTCCACCACTTGAACCCAGTTAAGTTAAGGAACACTGAATTAGAAACGCTCATAACTAGATTACCTAAGGACCATGAACTGCACACCACATAAAACCAACCAAAATCCTCAACCAACCAATTACATGCCACCACTCCCACCACCCAAGACTATAATACACCAACACTGACCCCCAAATCAAACCCACACTACACCTAATAGGACGTCCCACGTCTACGTATTACTGTCATGATAATATGATAACCACATCATCCACCTCATAACACGAACACCCCCATACCAATATCTACAAACACCATAGTTGTGCCCACACAAAATACAATCCCCTGACACCTTAGAGACCCCAATCTCCACCACCATCATTTATACAAAAATGTACCCCATAGTCACCACCCCATCGTAATCACAAAAAGTAACTATAGATTCTATATGACTCACTCAACACCACCCCCCCTAAATCCCATTAACCAAATAACTCCATCCCTAAACACACAAAACAATACTTTGCACCACCTCTATATTCAGCTAAGTGCGTATCCACATCTCTAGCCGAACTCACTTTCACAATCTCTCAAACCAACATACCACCGACTACAATATATAATCTATCATAATGCTAGCTAACCTTCCCAAACTAACTCCCCAGTTTTTAAATGTCCAACTCACACTAGATCCATTTGGACTGCTGCATGAATCATGACAGTGTGTGTCACATATACGACAAAAAATATCTTCTTCTTTCACAACAACCAAATAGGTACATACTCAACCCTACAACATTCCCACACCAATAAAGACGTACATCTAATATCTTGAACATAACACCCCCCACCAGCACATCGTCCAAACCCTAAAAGTGATGTATATCATTCGTCCCCGACCAAGTACAACACACCCAGCACTGAATCACCAACCCAAGTCCACTAGAAATGTGCACTAGTGTCTTACATGCCTACAAAAATCTAAATCTGCGAATCTCAATTACGCCTATACCCCCACTACAAAACCCCCCCAATTATGTATCCCAATATATAACTCACCTGATCTCCAAACATACATGTATCCCGCAGTATCTACCACATGTCATGCCCCCACCTGACACATACCATGCTCACACACCACTCCCTCTATCGACAAATATCTACATCAAGATAACCTGAGACTTAACTCATAACCAATAGGGTCCATAATCTCTATCTCTAAACCTGTATCTACACAACCCCCCAGTGACCTCCCCCACTCCGCTACATACACTTACTGTTAGGGGGGGTAGACCATACCTTTGTTAGGCAAGTGGTGGTGGGGGTGGTGTTGCCAGTGCATCATAGTTAGCTAGCAGTCTAAAACCTCCTGTGGGGGAGGGGGGAGGGGGGGGTCCGGCAACAAACCCCTCACTTGCGGTACTGTGGGGGGTGGTGTACCCCTAACGCAGGTCAACTCCAAAAATCACCTAACCATACCCCCCACTGCCTTGGCCCACCCCACTGACACCACATCCTCCTGGTTGGTCGCGGTGTAACAAAATACATCATGACCAAGTCAGGGTGTGACCACAGCTTTCACAAGTAATGACGTTGGGTCGGTGCACAAGGGTCCAAACAACGTGTGATGGTGGGATCATTACCACCTAAGGGGATGCAATGTACAGGTATCTCAGGTTCATGCACATGGCGGGGAGGGCTTTCACTACAGGTATATAATGGTAAACCCCCTCCCTCCCCCAAACCCCAATCCCTCCCCCCCGGGTTACAACATTGGGGGGGGTCCAAACCACCCATGGTACCTTACAACTACACCCTCCCAACTTGCTACGTATACGGCCAGCTGGTACTGTGGTGCGGGGGGGGGGTAAACATGGTACACTCTACTGCATGGCTGGTCACTGATTGTCATACTCATGACAATGTGGCACACACTCATCCTCACAAGTACCATACAACACATCTCGTACAACATATCAAATGGCACAATTCGTGGTTGTACATCCTGTATACATCCACGCAAAAGCTTTGAACTGTATACTACGGATTAGACATAATACTGATGTGGGGTTGTTTTCACCTGATATTTAATGTACTAACCATCGGATTACACTCAATAAGAGAATGCATCTACCCTACATCCTACCTTAAACCACTCACTAGCTCCTGGGGGCCCTGCCACAATCAATACACAAATCAACAGTTAACACACCCCCCATCTTGCCTACATATGAAGAATAAAAACACACCTCAAACTCTCACCACACACCCCCCACGCCCCAATCCCCACACACCCCTGACCGAACACAAGTATTCCCTCCAACATATCTCTCTCACTCCAACAACTTTCCCACCACACACACCCTCCCCAGGGGTGGCAATAAAAATCTCCACACAGATCACTATTCCCCAGCCAACCAATACCCAATCCTCTCCCCAACAACCACTAACATGGGACTAACAGACACCTCTACCACCCCTCAGAAACAGAAATATACCACCCATATTTATGGTTGATCACCAACCACTGGGGTCTCAACACCCCACATACAAACAAATAACGCACACAAAGGGGGGGATTTAGGGACCAACATATTACCAACAAAATCTACTACACATGTGCAACCCCACCACCTGGTGGTGGGCACCTAAAAATCACTAGGGCGGGGGTGGTGGGGGTATACACAAGTAGGGGTGGGGAACACAAAAACCCCCACGGTGGGTACTCACACTGTAATATTCATGCGTGCTACATCATACACATGTATCCCAAAAGATGGTACGCTCCCAGATTTTGAGCAGTAATATAGTAACCCAGATATACAATTCTTTAGCACTCTCATAGTAAGGGGTTATCCTGAATCGGTGGCCCCCATAGGTTACTGGAGAAAACCTCTCTTATATATGACTTTGAAATTCTCTGTTATAATTTATCCTGCCTAGTATTTTGCTGGGAACTGAGAGAGAAGAGTGATTCCTCTCCAATTATTGCAGTCTGAAAGATCTCCCTTCTTGGGCAATTTGACAATTATTCCTTTGTTCCACTCTGATGGTGTTGTCCCCGTTTTCCACACTTGTGCAAATAGTGGTTCTAATAGTTCTGCTGCTAGCTCAGGGTCTGTCTTAAATAGCTCTGCATTTAAGTTATCATGGCCCGGAGCTTTACCGTTCTTTAACCCTTTGATTGCTGTGATGATTTCTTCTTTTCGTGGAATGTCTGTATTTACATCTAGATCGTTTTCAGCCTCAGGAACATTCAATTGTGTCTCTGGTATTTTTTTGTTCAGAGTTTCTCTGAAGTGCTCTGCCCATCTTGTTTCCTGTCCCTCTGCTGTCTTGATGAGATTTCCTTGCTTATCTCTTACTAATGTAATATTGTTTGCACCTGTTTTCCGCTGATGAATTTAGTTATTTTGTATACTGTGCTTTGTTCATTTCTCAGTGCTGCCTCTTCTGCCTGTTTTGCAAGATCGTCTAGGAAATTCCTTTTTGTTGGCTCGGGTTTGGCGTTTAACTTCCCTGTCCAGTTGACTGTACTGTTCGCTATATAGTTGCTTTAACCTGGGGGACTTCGCTTCTGTTTTCTTTCTTTTCATTTCCTTTCTCATCTTCTTTATGGTGTTTTAATGTGTTTCTGGTGTTATCCAGTCTTGCTTCTTCCTTTCCTGGAATCCTAAGCATGATTTGCTACTTTCCTTATATATTGTTGAAATGGTGTTGAAATTCTGGTCTATATCATCAGTCAATGTCTTTTCCTGGCTTTTGGCAAATTGATATCGTTTCTTAATGTCGGCCGCAAAAGCTTTTCTGGTAAGGGGGTCCTTCAATTTGCTGATGTCGAACCTTTTCTGTGTAGTTACAGTTGGTCCAGCCCTTCTTAGTTTCACTTTCAGTTTTGCTACTACTAAATGGTGATCGCTTCCCACATCTGCACCTCTTCTTACCTTCACATCTTGTAATGCATGTCTCCATCTACCGTTAACCATGATGTGGTCTATCTGGTTTCTGTCCCGACCATTTGGTGATTCCCATGTTAACTTGTGAATTTCCTTATGTGGGAAAAGTGTTCCTCCAATGACCAGGTTGTTAATGCTACAGAAACTTATTAGCTTATCCCCATTTTCGTTTGCTATTCCGCTGCCGCATTTCCCCATTGTTCTTTCATTATATGTATTGTGTGTACCAACTTTCGCATTGAGGTCTCCCATTACTATAACGAGATCATATCTAGGTGTGTCCTCCATTTCTTTCTGCAGTTGTTGATAGAATTCATCCTTGACCTCCTCATCGCTATCATTCGTTGGTGCGTAGCATTGTATTATTGTAATGTTGGTGAATCTCCCTCTCAATCTCAATCGTATCAGTCTGTTGTTGATGGGTTTCCATTCCAGTAATGTCATTTCTATTCCTTTCTGTAGAATAATGGCTACACCTTCACTGTGCTGTCCATCCTCTCTTCCAGAGTAAAGTACTGTTTCTCCTGTTGCTGTTTTAACTTTTCCTGCCCCTGTCCATCTGCTCTCGCTTATCCCCAGGATGTGTAACCTATAGTTTCTCATTTCTGCCGTGACCTGTCTTAGTTTACCTGTCTCGTACATTGTCCTGACATTCCAAAATCCTATTCTTGTATCCTGTTTTGCGGTCAGGACATCCGTTTTCATGTCAGTGGCTTCCTTTCGGCTTTCACCACTGACAGTCATACGAGCCACAGACTCTGAATGTCCATCCAGCAGCAAAGTTTGTTCATTTGATGTTGTTTTCGTAACTTCCTTATTTTTTTTTACATAGACAGGGGTGTCAGCCCTATGCTAAAACCCCCAACCTGGAGGACCAGGGTACCAGCTTTTGTCTGACCCCTACCCACACAGACCAGTCCAGCTTGGTTGAACCTTCCAGGAGTAAAACTCCCACTGGCATAGCTCTGGGGATTGTCAGGGTACGCAAGCTGCCATACCGCTACAAGGTATAGGTACCATTGATGGCAGTCCTTATGATGTGCTTACTACTGGATTTTCTATACTTGATTTAAGGAGTTCAGGTCCTCCTCTGTATCGCCATGTCTGGATTTACCTTGGAGTTCCGGTGTCGGTCGGGGTGGTAGTGTCTTCCTCCCTTTCGATCTTTGAGTTATATTCGTTTACACACTGTTTTGTCATTTGTATTGTATCCTATTCGCAGCTGTCGTTGCACGCTTTTATTTCATTGAACAAGGGAGATCCCTTGGAATGACTAATGAGGAAGTAAAAGACTTCGCACTTGTTGAATATGCCAAGGCGCAGAAGGCTGAAGAAAAGAAACAGAAAATGGAAACTGAGAGACAGAAAGTGGAAGCTGAAAATATAAAATTGCAGATGCAGGCAGATGAGAGAAAATTTCAAATGCAAATGGAAGAGGAGAAATTAGAGGCTGAAGAGAGAAAAATTCAACAGCAAAGAGAGGCTGAAGATAGAAAAATGCAAATGCAAATGGAGGCTGAAAAACAGAAATTAGAAGCTGAAGAGAGAAAAATTCAACAGCAAAGAGAGGCTGAAGATAAAAAAATGCAAATGGAAATGGAAATAGAAAAACAGAAACTTCAGATGCAAGCTGAAAAGAACCAAAGACTCCACGAGAAAAAATTTGCAGCTATGGAGCTGGAGAAAAATAAAGGTAGTAAATATAAGTAATACTCAAAATGAGACAAACAATCAAACAACTTCTAATAAGGCAAATACTAAACCTCATGATATTAAATTACCTGCTTTCAACCCTGCCAGCGACGATATCTCATTCTATCTAAATAGATTTGAACTTTCATGCGAATCTCATAAGATAGACAAGACGCAATAAGTTGCACAACTTATGAACATACTTAAGGGTGAAGCTTTAAATTCTATAAGTATGATGGAAGGTCCTGACAAGTATAACTATGATGTTGTCGGAGCGGCTTTATTAAAAAATACCAACTGGATGAAGAAGGTTATCGCCTACGCTTTAAGTCTCTATTGCCAGAGACAGGGAAAGATTTTTCAGACTTTATATCAATTATTCGCCTTACGTTTTCACGTTGGGTTGAACTTTCAAAAACTGAACCCTTATGAAGCCCTTATGGACTTACTGCTTCGTGACAAAGTTATGTTGTCAGTGAATAAATCTTTTCTTTCCTTTCTACATGAGCGAAAACCCCCAAATTTGAAAGACATGGAACAATACTGTTGCCAATATGTCACGGCACATCCAAATGTAACGGTTAGCAATTCTAAAGTCGAAGAAGGTTTACCCGTGGCTTCAGCAATACCATAAGATCCTAATTGGCGACGTAGATCTCAAAGTGCTGAACCCAATTTTGGTAGGAGAGATAATCGTAATTTTAGACAGAACCAATGGGGTCCATCACGTAGTGATTCTTCTTCTTCAAGAAATTGGAGACAATTTAACGGTCCTCAAAATTTTGGTCCCAATAATTATGGAAATTTTGCAATATGTCACTATAATAGAGATTATCAACCTTACAATGATTTTTCTCGAGGACAACAAGATCCATCTAACAGATATTTTGATCAAAGGGGAAATAGTAATCGCGACAATGCTAACTGGGGTTCAAATCAGAACAATAATTTCAACAGAGCAAATAATAATGCTCTCAATAGAAATAACAGTCGTTATAGATCGCGATATGACGGTAGATCTCAAAATGGTAGATCGCGATATCACAGTAGATCTTAAAATAATAATAGATCTTATCGCCATGCTAACTCTGCTCAACAAGAGCCCCAGGTAATAATAATAGTTGCAGTCATCCTCTACCCGCTCTTCCTGCCTTAGCTGCGCATGACGGAAGAGGGTCTCTTACTCTGCATAAAGGATTGGTGAATAATAATACAGTCTCAGTTCTCTTGGATTATGGGTGCACAACTGTTGGGATTAGACAGTCTCTAGTCCATCCATCTTGCGCAACTGGTAATATTCAGTACGTCGTTGCTCTAGCTTTGATTCTTTTTTAACTACTATTATTGAAGAAGATCCTTCAGTTTTGACTGACACACACACACTAACTCTATCGCTACGACTGAATCTATATCCAGTCACGTTGAGTGCAACTTCTAACCGCAATGACTAGTGTGTTCTTTGCTACATGTACAAATATAATTGTTAGTACATATCTATACTTTATGAGTTTCTTTACTTTTCTTACTGGGCCGTTTAGCTCAGTATCTTCGTCTTTTACGACTTTTTGTCGTACTTACTACTTTTCTTTTAAACTTCGACGTAGGTCCAAGTTTACTACTGCATGCTTTTACATCTTTATTATATCTTCCTTACTTTTTTCTTTGCCCAGCACACAGGCTATGACTTCAGTTCAGCCTTTAAGATGTACGCTTTTGTCTACTGCATTTACGTTGTCTTGCGCAAAATCTCATATTGTCAGCCATCATGACACTTTTGGTCATTATTACCATCTTATGGATTTGCCGTTTGACGTGGGTATCATGTGGATATTCACGACTTTTTTATACATTATTGCACACTGCTATTTTTTAGTACATTTTTTAATGACCCTGTTTAATTCATGATTCTAAATTAGTTTGTACTACTTTCTCTGTTACCTTTGCTAGTGTAACGGGGGAAGGTTTGAATATCACCATACAGGGGCCAGGAGTTTACACAGCCACAGTTGATAGGTTTACTATAGAATTAGCTGTTGTATATCATAAAGTCTTACCTTTACCACACAGAGTTTTCTATTTGTGTTTTTCCACAGCGTATGCTTTACCATGAGAGTCTCAGCTACTTTATTATATGTTTGAGATGTTTAACGTTGGAATTTTCGCAAGAATTGCCATTCCAGTGGAATCAGTTTGTCGCCTCTCTAGATGTTTTTGGGTTTCCGACTGACAGGATGCTCCTGGATCATTAGAATTTGTCATCTTATACAAGGTATATATGTAACTTGTTTGTGATGGCTGATTATATTGTATACTACTATAGTATAGCGAATTAGATAGTATTTTATTAGCATATGATGTAACTTCTTTATAATAATAATATGTTGGTTCATCGTTACGTACCATTGCATTACTATATTTTTCGTATACTTCTGAGTTTTGAAATGATAAACGTATTACTATGGAATGATTATACTATATTTACTTGATTAATCATTGCGATTTATTTCAATATTTTGAGAAATATGAAGACATGAGAGAATGGATTTCTTCTGGCATTGTAATGTTTTTTTTTTCTTTGCCGGCGCGTGATTGTTCGTTAGGGGATATCTGTGTACGATATTTGTACTTTGAGAAGATATTTTTTTTTTCTGAGGTTGTGGTGTATTTTTTCTTCACCCGACGCTTGATTGTGCGTCACCTATAACTATGTATCACCCGTGTGTTACCGGGGCCCGAAAGGGGAGCAAAGAATAGTAACACTGCACCCTACCACGCATGTCGTAAAAAGCGACTAAGGAGGGTATGGGCATGGGGCTGTTTACCCCATCCCGTAAAAACTTCGCACAGTGGGCTGATCACCTGCTTGCCAACCAATCTGATTACGGAAACAATGATAGATTGTTTGGTCTGTTTTTGTTCCACAAAGACGCCACTAGGCGTGGTGGAAGCAGCGATAGATCGATCAATTTGTTGTTGCCCTAAGACGCCACTAGGCGTACTGGCCACATACTGCTTTGCCGGTTGATGGCTAAGGATGGAAGAAGAAGAAGAATAACTATGTATAATGGTGTTGTTTATTTTGATGTCCATTATGAGCTCATTATCTGTTACTCCATGAGCGTATTAACTTGGTTGTCATGCACAACAGGCTAATTTTTTTTTTACATGATAGCTAAGTACTTATTATTTGATTTAGATTGTCATTGTTTTTTTAATGGATGCTAATGTATTATAATGGTGTTCATTTATATAATGCATTGTTTTTTGTAATTGTTTTTCCTTGATATATCATTGTTTTGCTTTATTCTTGTAGCATGGCTTTCTTTCTTTACTGCTCATTCCTCTTGTATTTCATCTGTTCTTTTCTCTTTTTATTTTTTGATGTCATGGCTAGTCTATACGTCATATGTCTGCATATTCCTTTGAAGTTGATGTACTTCGTAAGCTTATCTCTTTACTTTCCTATACTTCACTTCGTTTGAACTTTACTTGTATTTCTTATTCTTCTTTCGTTCATGTTGTAAACAGGACTTTTCATACTGTGAGTCTTATGTGTAGAGATTAGTAATTTATCGACCTCTATATTTTTCTTTAATGCATTTTGTCAAAAAAATGATTTTATCATTTTTTTCCCGGGGGGGGGGGGGGGGGGGGGGGGGGGGGGCAGTGTAGACTGTTAAGTGCTAATTCTAGTCAAGGTGAGTTTATCAGTAAAATACTTGTAAGTACAGGCCGGACATTTGTTAGCTCCCTTGTTTAGCTGTTTATGTGTTTAAAATAACTTCGCGCATCTTCGCGAATGTTCTGGATGCAGAATGGTCCAGAACGTGGGTGAACGAAACTCATCTCAGGCGCTAAATCCGCGCTGAGATGAATTTTGCGCTGAGCTGTTTTTTTTAGGCGGGGAGATTTTTCGTGGCATTTGAATGCTGATATAGCTGAGAGTAGGGACTGACAATGATGGTCAGTGTGTCCCGATATAGAGAATTGTTTGTTGACGAAAGGGATTTTGATATTGCCTAAGATTTCATAAAGCCGTGGATATAAAGGCTTGAATATATTCTGCAGAATGGATGTTGTCTATGATTTTTCGGGCCAAGGATAGGCCAGTATGTTTGATATCTCCGATGAGAGAGATTTGTGAAGGTCGACAGATTATTATTATAGGGAAGGTGTTTTTCTCCCATGAGTTATGTTGAGTCTGACGATATAGACATTATTGTACTGCGATAGGCAGTTCCCTTGATTGTAGGAATAATTTGGGCCAGGAAACTTTATCATTATGAGCAGCCGTACTTAGGCAGCTGTTGTGCTTGGATTTTTATACTATGCACTTAATCACCTATGGAATTTGGTGTTCATGAGATGTATCCTATTTTTGCTGTGTTCTGTACCTGTGACAATGTACTTAGTGATGTTCCTTGTGACTGTGAAGTAATAAACAGTATAGAACTGTACTTGAGGTTTGAAACCTTCCTGACTCCCATGTGTGCATTGATGTGTGATTGCTATTGAGTTACCAAGTGCCTATACGCATTCGCGTCCATATTTACACACGCACACATCAGTCGGCCATCTGTAAGCCCGACACGCTGATTGCCTATATCAGCGCACACAATAACATTTATCATCTTCTTTCTGGTTATACTACGCATTCAACAGTGATGGCCATTATTAGCTGTAAGTACCCGGCGTTGCCCGGAAGACTCTCTTATCCTTCAAAAAACTGACGTTGTATCAGTGATGGCCAGTTCTCACTCTACCAGTGAACCACCAACAGCCCACTCAGTATCAACATGCCAAGTCCTCCTGTCACGTGCCATCATCTCAAGTTCTTTCCACTTTCTCCTTATCATTTTCACCTCTGTTTCCAGCTCTCTTCTCCATGTGCTTCTCGGTCTACCTCTGTTTCTCTTGCATTGGGGGTTCAAGAACAAGGACTGCCTCGTAATGCTATCAACAGGTTTCTTCAGTGGCTTTTGTCTAGTTCTTGTCATCAGTTCCACGTTGGTAACTTTGTCATACCATTTTAATCCATCTATTCTACGCAAGCACCCATTTATGAAAGTCTGTAGCTTTTTGGTAGTTGTCTTTGTTGTTCTCCATTTCTCAGAGCCATACTGACTTCACCTTTGAGTTGAAGATTCTTATTTTCGTGTTGGATCCGATTTCTCTTGATCTCCATATATTTCCCAATGCAATGAAAGCTCCTCTTGCTTTTTGTATTCTTATTTTGATATCACTGTCGGTCCCTCCAACTTTGTCTATATTTCTGCCAAGATATGTGTACGATTCTTGTCGCAAAATGGTTTCAAGTCATTGCAAACGGGTTCAGTTAGATTTATAAACCCGTCAACGATCGATTGACTGCTTTCAAAATGGCGGCGTATCAGCGAAATGTGTATCAGACAGAGGAAATCGCCAAGGATAAATAAAAGCAGAAGGGAATCAGTATGAAAAGGATTTTACATTTCAGTACAGGGAAGGATTGTGTATAACTGCATATAAGAGGGAACGGTAGGAAGTTCTCATTTACGGAGATATATGCGTATTTCGGCTGCCCACAGTTACGCTAAAAGCGTGTAACCCACTTCTGTTCTAAATATTAAAATCAACAAATAACATTTTGGGAATTTACATGGATAGGAAGATAGAGTTTTATCAGCTGTATAAAACTAGATAAGATGGAACAATATGGATATTATATATGCCGAGAATGAGAAAGGCAAAATTTCAGACGACGCACAGATCGGCTGAAATCACTGTTCGGGAAGGATTTTTCAGGCTAGGTTTAAGCTGTGACGTCGGTACCCTCCGATACGTCCGCGCAATACGTATATAAAGCGTATCGGTAAACTGAGACACAGACAACGAAAGAGGTTTGAGACAGACTGGAGGCAGAGTTTCGCCACTACCCATGAATTGTGAGCGGATCGCCAGAAACATTTTTAAGTCCAGTATCTGAAGTCTGAGGGTAAGCGAAATTATGATAACTACCGTGTATAATATTTGTTATTTCAGGTTCATATAGAATTCACAAGATATGCCTGTATAATAGTCATTGATATAATGTATTGTATTTTTAATATGATCTAAACATGTGCATTGTGGATGATTGTTGCTTGTACAAAAATTAATCACAAATAGCCCCACAGTCTAATGAAGATATATTTATCATATTGCTTTATCGCTTACGAAGATAAAGCCAGTCCCATGGCAGAGATTGTCATAGGGAAATGAAGTGTTAGAAACTTCATCATGGAAGATCCCAGTTTACGAGGTTAAGGTGACTAGTCCCCTTCCTCGCTGCCTTTGCCTTCCCTAGTTCGAGCGCACAACTTTGTACCCATTTACAGCTGGTAAAATGGAGTGTTCCACAGCCAGGTTTCAATTCCAAAACTATGTAATTGTACTACCGAAGAAAGCAACTTGATCGCTTGGTCACTCTCTTTATTTATGTATTAATTTTGTGTAGATGCTAAGAATAGCATCAGTATTTGAATTTGTACTTGATATGATTTGGAAGGATCAAGTTATAGAAAGGGATGTATAGGAGCGGAATAAACCAGATGATGTTTATTACTGATATGTTAATATTAATTCTATATCATTGAATTGATGTTACTTGCTATGACTGTATAACTTTGACACCTGATGACTGACTTGTCTGACTTATGTGCTAGTCAGTTACACTTAATGGAAATGTTAATATTAATGCTATATCACTGAAATGATGTCCTTACTTACTATGATTGTATAACGGTGACATCTGATGACTGACTGGTCTGACATCTGTGCTAGTCAGCTACAAGTTTAGCCAGATACTAGCCAAGGCTGATATGATGTTTCAGGTTCCATGAAATAACTCAAACCAGACTGTCCAGTATCAGAAGCCTGTGTCGTTCATCAGAGGCAATCCCACAAAAGTGCAGGACCACAAAGAGTGAACTTCAACTGGTCATTGGCATCCCTACTGTTGGGCCTACCAAGTCTGATATCAGCAAAGGACAGTTCAGTGTCAGCAGTATCAAGTTGAACAGATAAGTGTCACTTAGGACACTGACTACCACAATATATGAAACACAGTAAATAGTCAAGTGATGACATTTATCAGAGGACTAAGAACAGTGATATATTTAAAATGGATGTAGTCTAAATAGACAATAATAGGAATTGGGTGACTTAATTATATATATATATATATATATATATATATATATATATATATATATATATATATATATATATATATATATATATATATATATATATATATATATATCATATATATATATATATATATATATATATATATATATATATATTTCAATGCTCTTTTCCAACTAGTAGAAATAGAATATTAGTGTAATTATTAAACTATTTTAACTGTACCTGAGGATTTATTCACTTCTTCCATTTTGTGGGTTCAGTGAATGTACATTTTACTTATCCCCTAGAATATAAGTAATCATAAGATAGTCACAGGGAGGAGACACCTTAAATCCTGGTACTACTTCTTACCAACTGGGCCAGGGTTTTCACAGTCTGACTATTTTTATGATAACAATACACCAGTGCTTATTTCTAATACTGGGGTATTACTTGTAATGTCAGAATTCTTTACTGGCATATTCTTACATATAAATAATTTTAAATAACCTCCCGCTACAGTGGGGGCTCGTCTGCGGGATATATCTTTGATATTCCTGAGCCAACTTTCTATTTCTGCTGTGTAGAAAATTTTGTTTTGAAAAAATTTTTGGAAAGAGTAACCTAATAGGAAATAATTATATTTTTAGGAGTACCATTGAGTACAGATAAAGAAAGCTGTTTCATATATGGTGAAGTCAGTTTAATTAACTTTAATTTTAACTAAGTTAATTATATTGTAGTAAATTAGTTTGAGTAAGATCACTTGCCCTACTAGACTACAGATACATCATGGCTGACTTGGTCAAATTTAGGTCTGCTACACTGCAGGTGGGAAAAGAGCTTAGCATGGATGGTGACGCTCTGATCCGGTATGTCACGACGGAATGTGAAAAGTACACCGAGAGAGAAGCAAAGCAATTAGAAGCAAAGAGAGAAACAAAGAAAGTAGAAGCAGAGAGAGAAGCCAAGAAATTAGAAGCAGAGCAAGAAATTAGAAGCTGAGAGAGAAGAAAGGAGGTTACAAGCAGAGAGAGACCATGAGCTGAAAATGAGACAGCTTGATCTTGAACTTCAGGCTGGGACTATCACCCATGGTAATAGCTCACCTCATTCTGCGAATAGCTCTTTTCAGAACACAGCAAATGGGGCCATGAACTTCCACCTAGATCCATTTGTTGAAAAGGAGGACGCAATTGAGTCGTACCTGGATAGGTATGAAACGCTAGCCTCTACATATGGACTGGAAAAAGAAAAATGGAGTCTAAAGTTATCCCAGGGATTGAGAGGTATTGCATATGATGTGTTTCTGAAACTCCCCAAAGAAGATCAGGAAAATTATGAAATACTAAAGCAAGCCTTACTGATCCGGTATGAAAAGAACTCTGAGGCATATAGGAAGAAATTTAGAACTTCTAAACCTCTACCTGGAGAAACATATAACCAGTTCTCAGCTAGGCTAGAAACGTATTTGTTGAAATGGAGTAGTTTAGGTAAGTATCAGAAAACCTACGAGGATCTGAAAGAAATGGTTATGTTAGAGCAAGTGAAAGATTCCATGTCTCAAGAAATGAGGAAATTCCTTATGGAACAAGGAGCAGAGAGGCTGGAAGACATTTTGAAATGTGCAGAGAGATACCAAGCAGCTCAAGCTGAATTGGTAGGAACAAAAAGGAAGCTGGTAGAAGGATATAAGCCACCACCGCAGAATACCCAGTTTGACCAGAAGGATCATCCATACAGAAATAAGCCAAGATTTGATAATAAGGACAAGAACCCTCAGACTCAGGAAAAGAAACCCTACAAACAGGGAGATAAGTGGTGCAAAATTTGTAAGATGAGCAACCACAACACTGATGAATGTGGGAGGAAAAAACCCCTTCATCATGCTGCATGTCTACAGGTGAGGACTTCTGTTAGGAAGGAACTGACTGTGAGTCAGAATAGCCTCCATCACCCACCTAACAAGGAGATAGTGACCGTGAATGGCAAACAAGTCACAGGAATGTATGACACAGGTTTGTCCTATGATGCAGTCGTGTGTGCATCTCTGGTGCGCCCTGAACAAATCACAACAGAAACAGTAGATATTCAAGGGCCACTAAAAGGAGCATCACCCCTCACTTTACCCATAGCAAAGATTCATGTCTGTTGTCGCTATGTGAAAGGAGAGATAAATGCAGCTGTGATAGATGATCCCTTTTACCCCCTGATGTTGGGGCGTAAATATGTTTTCTTGGGAGACCCTGTAAAACCTATGGTTATGGCAGAAATCCAGACCAGGTCTGACTCCAGGAACATAGAGAGGGACACCAAATTAACATTTCATTCGACTGAAATGAAACGGGCTCAAGAAGCAGACAGCACGTTGAAGCCTTGTTTTGGCAAATTATCTAAAACACATAAAGCTCCAAGGAAAGGACATTTCTATAGGGAACATGGACTCTTGTACAGGAAAGCTGGCAGAGGGACGAAAAGTCATGGTCAAATTGTTGTACCATCCACCTATAGGAATAAGGTTATGGGCTGGGGGCACATAACAACTTTGAGTGAACACCTGGGTAATGGTGCCACAAAACAAAGAGTAACCACCCAGTACTACTGGCCGGGCATTACGGAAGACATTAATCGGTATGTAAATTCCTGTCCAGAGTGCACCTATGTAGATTCAGAAAGTCGACGGAAGAGTCTTCATCAAAAATCTACAAGCAAACCAGCAATCAGGGGTACTCCCGAGATTTGCACGGGAGGGGAAAGGAAACATCCCACACAGGTTCAATTGCAGTCTGAACCCCATGCGCTGGAAAAAAGGAACAAATCACGTAGCGAAAATCAAACACCTGCGGATTTGCGAGGGAAAACCACATCCAACTATCAACGAAAAGAGGGCGGTAAACTTCATGGGAAACCTACCGACCCCGTTTTACCAGCAGTAAAAGCCTGGATGAAAAGCCGAACAGGAAGGAGAGAGATAGTAAAGGATGAATATATTCTTGGAAAACAGAATGTGGGCGCAGATTTTCTTAGTCGTCATCCCACAGAGCTTGAGGAGGATAGAAGGAAGGAAAACTAACCTCGGAATGGTCGATTTGCAATTGTCTTGTACCCAATAGTTAAGCTAGATACCATCCAGCTTAAAATATGGGGGAGCTATGTCGCAAAATGGTTTCAAGTCATTGCAAACGGGTTCAGTTAGATTTATAAACCCGTCAACGATCGATTGACCGCTTTCAAAATGGCGGCGTATCAGCGAAATGTGTATCAGACAGAGGAAATCGCCAAGGATAAATAAAAGCAGAAGGGAATCAGTATGAAAAGGATTTTACATTTCAGTACAGGGAAGGATTGTGTATAACTGCATATAAGAGGGAACGGTAGGAAGTTCTCATTTACGGAGATATATGCGTATTTCGGCTGCCCACAGTTACGCTAAAAGCGTGTAACCCACTTCTGTTCTAAATCTTAAAATCAACAAATAACATTTTGGGAATTTACATGGATAGGAAGATAGAGTTTGATCAGCTGTATAAAACTAGATAAGATGGAACAATATGGATATTATATATGCCGAGAATGAGAAAGGCAAAATTTCAGTCGACGCACAGATCGGCTGAAATCACTGTTCGGGAAGGATTTTTCAGGCTAGGTTTAAGCTGTGACGTCGGTACCCTCCGATACGTCCGCGCTATACGTATATAAAGCGTATCGGTAAACTGAGACACAGACCTTTTTGTTTGATGGTTCATAACCCGGCTCTTTTCTCATCGAGTGAACAGACGTGGTGCTGTTTTGAGACGATGCATTTTTTCGAGAAGGCACAAGCCAGATAAGTTGAATCTCCTTTTCATTTTAATTAATTAATTAAGTATTAGTAGATTAAAACTAGTTTATATCTGGTATTAGATGAATAGTTAATTACGAGCTAAGAATATTAGGATAATTTAGGGATAGCCAAATAGTTAAAAAAAAAAAAAGATTAAAATGGCCCCAAGCGCCACGTGTTGTCTGGTGTGGTACAGCAGCCATATTTCAGATAAATGCGTTTTTCATCTGTAACATTGAAAATAAATATATCAGTACCTCTAGTAGTAGTAAATTGCCTTTAACATTTGTTAATAATTGGTAGGAGTGCTAGTATAAATTACAAATAGTGAAATAGAATAAATAAGCCCAGGTTGGCCTACCACGTGGGATCTTCATATTTAGGCCAAAACATAATTGAAAATTTAAAATAGGCCTAGTCATAATTTATCTTAATTTGTGTTATTTAGTATTAGACAGAGGATAAATACTAATTATACGTCAGCGGTGATAGGTAATAAAATAAGAATAGGACAATTAGACAATAATTTAAAAAGAATAAAGGTATATAACCCATTAAAAATATAATTAAAAAAAAAAATTAAAAAGTATTTGCAGTAAACTAAAAACATAAATACACTATGCCACGGTTTACCAGAACACAGTCAGGGGAAGGAAAAGCGTGGAGCAAAACAGAAAAACAGACTAAGGAAGTTACATTGAAAAAGACAGAAAATGAAAGGAACAAAAGCCCTGGACTAAAAGATAGGCCTACAGAAATAGGGGATAAAATTGAAACCTTCAAGGAAAAAATAAAAGCGAGGTCTGAATCAAATAAAGTCAGAGAATCAAATAAAACCAGCAACGAGAAAGAGATAGAAATAATGACAACCAGATCGCAGTCCGGGGAAGAAAAAACGAGGACCATTCCAGCTGGAAAAGATAGAACTCCAAACCTCACAGAATGAGAAAAGAACAGGACCGCAAGCCCTATAGTCAGAGGCACAGGAAAGAAGGACAGGGGAGAGACATTAAAGAAAAAACCGAAAGGAGACCCAGAAATAAAAACGGCAGTAAGTGGAAACAAGGACACCAACTGCAACAGAATTAAAATCACGCAGACAGCTGGAACAGAAGCCACGCTGAGAGCTCTCCCGGAGGACATCCTGGTCATTCTGGAAGCAATAATAGGGAAAAAATATATTGACAAAATGCAGACACAAAAATGGAGTAACAATCACGGTAAACAACACAGAAAAAGGCAAGGCACTACTACAGGAATTAAAGAGTAACCCAAAAGAAGTGCAACTCGCACATGGGATAAAGGTACAGATCGAGTTGATCAAGGAGACCCGAAGATTCGTCATCAAAGGGGTCGACTCAAACCTAACAGAAGAGGAGATCCACACTAACATAACGAAAGAAAACCCACAAACAAAGATAGAAAAAGTAGAAAGAATAAAAACCAAAGAGCAAAAGAATACGACAGTGGTAGTGCTAAATATAAAAGGCACATAAATACCCAAACAGGTCAAACTCCACCAGAGAGCCAAAATGACAGAGGTATTCATACCTCGCATTATACAATGCACAAACTGTCAAGGCTTTAGCCATACACAACATGTGTGTAAAAGAGCGACTAGGTGCAGTTTCTGTGCGGAAGCACACAGACACGCAGACTGTAAAATGGCTAAGGAGGATAAAGATTATAAACGAGAAAACAAAAACAGAAAATGTGCAAACTGCCAGGGTAGCCACAGTGCCAGGTATCAAGGGTGCCCAATATATCAAGAGACAAAACACATGTTAAAAGAATCTCTAGAAACAAACAAACCACTCTGGCAAACAAAAGAAAGACAGAAAACAAACAACCATCTTCAAAACTCTCAAGAAAGTATCATTAAGAAACAAATACAACAAATAACCAGTGAAGTGAAAGACATAAAAGAAAAAATCCAGAAAGAAGATAAAATTAAAACACTCATAAACAGTAAAGAAGATGACAACACAGAAGAGACAGAACATAACCTCATCCAAGCCAGACAGGTACTAGAAGAAATAAAAACAGTACAAAAGGAAATAGAGAGAGACCTCAAAGAAATAGCAGAGATAAAAGAAGCTAATGAAGAAATCCTAAAAAAAATAGAGAGAGAAAGAGCTAAAATGATTAAAAACCAGGACAACAAAGAAAATATGGAAAAAAAATTTAAGGAAACAGTGGAACTACACCTACCATACCTCGCAGAAAGAGTTCGAAGTAGAATGGTTACTTGGAATGATGAGTTTGTGGAGAACATGAGAGATAGTGAGCAAAACCAAAAAAAGTAGATCCCTTATCAAAGAACCTAATAAAAACAATAACATAACTAAGCTAACCATACTAAATGGGGACCAAAGACTCTATCAAAGTAGTCCAGTGGAACTGTAGGGGTGCCAGGAAGAACCTGATGTCTCTTATGGGACAGTATAAGGAGGCAAAACCCATCTTTGCAATACAAGAAACCCTCCTGAACCCCAAACAAAAACTGAACTACCAAGGGTATATAACACTTAGAAATGATAGACCTGAGGGAAGAGGAGGGGGCGTGGCCTTTTTAATACATGAAGACTACAAAATAGTAAATTGGGAACAATTCAACACAGAAAATATGGAAGGAATAAGTATAACATTAGACAGTGAGCCAGATAACTTAAAAATAATAAACATTTATAGCCCCAAGGGTAATATAACCGATAGGGACATTGCCACTATTAACACACAAATAGACCAAAGAACATTATTGGTAGGTGACTTTAATGCACACCATGAGGCATGGGGTAACAACAGTAATGATCCAGCAGGAAAAAGACTGTTGGACTACATTGAAAGTGCTGAGCTAATCATACTAAATGATGGCTCAGTGACAAGGGTTAACCCATGCAACAGTGGAGGAGATACAGCAATAGACATAAGTATTATAACACCAAACCTAGCCTCTGCTAAATGGGAAGTACTGAATGACTCCAGCTCAGACCACTTACCCATAGAAATAAACCTAAACGACAAATATAGAACTAGTCCAAAAAGCTCGAAACCTACATTCAACCTAAAGAAGGCAAATTGGGAGTCCTTCCAATTGGAGCTAAGTAAACTAAGCATAGAACCAATTGAATCTAACAGTATAGATATATTTGCAGAAAAACTAACAAATGAGATTTTAAAAATAGCAATAAAATATATAATAATAATAATAATAAATTCTTTAAGCACCAAACACGGCGCATAAGGCAGAAATATATACCAAACAGGAATATGCCTGAACACTTAAAACCAACACAAAAAGGTAAAAATAGGTGTTGCAAGTGGAACTTATGGAAGGGGAAGTAATCTTTAGAATGGTTTTTTAGACAAATTAAATTTCGAGTTGCAACGCTTGATTAAGCGGATACTTGTTTGACTTTAGGATAGAATTATCTTTTCCTATTTTTCGGGTGACAGAGTACAGATAAGCGTGTGAGCGCTGTTTAATCTCAAGTGTTGAGATGTGTTTATTCTGTACTGTTTTGAGTCATGTGAATAGCTCGCTAGTCTGCATGTGTTATCGAGAACGGTGTTCAAGACAACCGAATCTCGTGACGGGTTTTTTGGCGGGACTAGTGTGTGATTTGGGAGTTGTGTTTTGGGCGTGGACCGTGTAGGTCGAGTCCCAGTGTTTTTTGGATAATGTATGCCTACGTAGGATTTGAGAAAATGTCGACTTATATATTTCGCTGTGTGTACAGCCTATGTGATACACTGCAGTGAAGATTATTGAAGCTGCCGTGTGATGCAGGCTTTGCTATGTATTGAAGTACTTTTGTAGGCCATATTTTGAAGATTATTGAAGCTGCCGTGTGATGCAGGCTTTGCTATGTATTGAAGTACTTTTGTAGGCCATATTTTGAAGATTAATGAAGCTGCCGGGTGATGCAGGCTTCGCTGTGTATTAAGGTACTTTTGTAGGCCATATTATGTTTAGCTGCAGTATGAAGATTTGTGAAGCTGTATAAGCTATTATAAGTCCAGGATTAGGACAGGCCAGGTATTATGGAAAAATATTAACTGCAGTGTGGAGATGTATGAAGCTATTAAGCTATTATAAGTCCAGGATTAGGACAGGCCGGAGTAGGTATTGACGCAGTGTGGAAATTATATACTATGATTCGTGTTTTGCTGTCGAATGTGTGTCATTTATGTCATCGTATCTGTGTTGTAACGGAAATAAAAACAGTATCGAACTGTTCCAGTCGTTTGCAACCCTTCTTGACTCCTGCATGTACCCTTATGTACGTACTGTGGTGTGCGAACATATCAACACACACCCAGGTCAACATTCCAGACACAGTGACAGGTCAGCAGCACACATATATTGAATTAGCCTGTGTGGCGATGATATAGACCAAACCACTACACTCGCAACAGTTAACATACGAACGGGGTGTAAACATTGGAGAACAATGAAACATTAACGTTTAATTACATTCGACAAATTGGAAATCAGAAATAGTAAAGGGGGGTGTATCAGTGGTGGTTTTCAGTTAACAGGATCTGACATCTACGACTATTCGCGTCGATAGCCTAAGTGGCGTAGTTTTCGTATCATTGGATATGATTTAAGATGTGCCTGAGTGGCGTATACAATTAAGAAATTGTTACCTCTACAGTGATATGTACTTGAAGCAAGAGGATAATGTGAATCAAATTTTGTCCACCAGACCATAACATATTAGACCATAACATATCTAGAGGATCAGTCACTACAAGTTGGAAATAATACGTATGACTTGCACGTGACAAGAGTGTAGAACACTTGACTTTGTTATAATTAGCATTATGGAGGCGTGGCTTGAATCTGGTGTACTTCAGAACTGTGACCTAAATATTATCTGCGTGGGTGGCGCATTTGAGAAACAACACACGCTTTATTTGGTAGAAGGCAACTTTACAACAGTAGCAATTGACGTCCTATTTCGTGCCTATAGACTACAACAGCATCTGCAGTGGTCAAGAGCGTTCAATTAGACTTGGACAGTATTTGTACCAGCATTTGTACGGGTTGTGACAGATTTCTGCAATATTCGGGTTACCTGTGCCAGTGGTCACCATCACAAGTTCAAGACGTTATGATACACGGAGTTGCCGTGTACATTTCAGACTACAGAAGAGTCAAGAGTTGCAGTGTGTGCTGTATTATGGTTCCTGTCAACTTGTGCATTGTTAAGCACATATCATATTGACGAAATTACCTGAAGAGAAACGAATCAAGTTGCAGTGCTTTCCCGCAGTGGAGGTTTTAGCAGTCTATGTGATATCCAGTGTCGTGGCGGAAAAGAAGCGGGATCATTGACAGATAAGTGATTGTGTCTTGTGTAAATTGTGTCACTTCATATATGTCGCTAGGCCTCCCTAATTGCTCATTTTGTTATTATTGTTGTTTATGTCTAATTTGACATATGATTAAGATTTGATGCATAGGTGTTAATGGCTGTTGACATATGTCGATTTTCCTGATAATGATGTGACTTGATAAAGGTGCTATAAAAAGGATTGGTGATACAGAATTGAGGAATAAGCTCATTTCTTGACAAATAGTTGGCTTTGTGAGCTGGAAAGTTAATTGTCCAACCTTTTGCGACAGTAATTTGTCATAACTATAAGTGATTACTAGATATATTGGATTAAGTAAGTGAATCACTATGGATGATGATGAGATAGATCCTGAGGATATGAGGCCTGTATTGGCTTATTTGTGGGCAGAAGGTAGAGATTATCAACAATTAAAAGGCCCACAGCTGGAGGAACATGTGATAGACAGATTTTTGGTCAATGCGTCAAGAGCCCTAAAATATTTTGCTGAGGAGAATTTTCAGTCTCATCCTCATTTAATGATGGCTAAAGAGTTAGCGGATTTGCTACTTTGGGAATTTCGCGGATTTCTGTACAACTATATTAATGTTAAACACGATCACATAAGGAGGGGAATACACAAGATGATTCAATACGGCATTTCTGATGGTCAAAAGAAGGAGTTAGAAGATGAGGAGCAAATAAGAAGGAAAAAACGGAGTGCCCTACAGGAAAGGGACAGTTGTGTAAAGAGTACTGCTGAAGTAAGTAAGCTACATGAAACAGTGTCCAGACTAACAAGTGATTTAGATAAATCAAATTCAGAACTTGCTGGTGTGCAGGCAAGTTTGGATTTAGCATTGTTGAAGATAAAGCAATTGGAAGTCCAGATGAAAGATAAGCAAATTGAGGTAGAAAATATTACACAGCAGGTCCAACAAAATAAACAGATTTATGAGAATTTGAAAGTTGAGACCGATAAACGTGATAGAGATTATACAGAGTCACTTCTTGATTTAATGGATGATATTGCGAATCTTGGTCTGCAACAGGAAGAAAAGAATGAGATGATTCCAGAAAAGATTGATGAGCTTAATAATAGCAATGATTATATTAAGATTCAGTCACTACAACTAGAGTTGACTCAGTTGAGAGCAAATAAAGAACAGTTAGAGAAAAAGACATTGGTGGAGTTGACGGCTGAGAAAGAGAAGGTCGCAAAAATTGAAAATTTGCTAGCAGAAGAAAGCGACAAAGTTTTGGCTGTTAAGGAGTTAAATAAAAGGTTAAGTGAAACGATTTCACTTAAAGATTTTGAAATTGCGGAAGCAAGGGAAAGAATATTTGGCTTACTAGATATGGTTTTGAAAAACAAAAGGTGCTCTTCTGTCAATGTTCACAATGATAGACAGAAAGTTGCGAAAAGTCAACCCCATACACTTTTTGCTCAGAGAGATTTCATTCATGGTAAAGATAGATCTTATCGTGGTAAATACAACTTTAAAAGTTCTTATATTACTGGTAGTTCCAGTAATAATTCTTGGCGTCAGACCAACAAAGATTCTTGTGTAACAGCCAGTTCTGTTGGTCAGGAAAAGATAGGTGATAAATTTCAGGTCAAGATTCATAAGAACAAATATTTCTCTACTACTGGAAATACTCAGAAATTAATAGCGGGTGTTGAGACTATTACTACTTGTTCCAAAGATGAAACCCATATGCGGAACAATAGAGATACTATTGTTTCTGGCAGTTGTCAAACTCAGCATAGTCATTTTGAAACTATTGGTAAAGATATTCCCATAGGGGGAAAGAAAAACACTTCTAGTAAGAGAGATAACCCCAAGATTAAACAGTACCAAGGGAGATCAGAAAATAATAATTTTCCCTCTCGTAGATACTGTAGACAATTTAACAAATCTCAAAGTTTTGATTGTAAGAATGTTGGAAAGTATGATAAAGATTATAGCTTTTCAAATGTTGCTTTACATCACCAGAGGAATGTTCCTCAACAAAAGACTAAAGTCATTATTTGTAAACAAGGCAACGGTAATAATAAGTATTTTGATCATAGATCAAATAATAAGCGCAATTGTGCTAATTTTGTTCAACATGAGCCCAGAGTCATTTATAATCAAAGTAAACAGAGTAAAAATAACAGTGGATGCTTGAATACTATTGCTTGCTCTACTTGTTGTTGTGAATGTGAGACTTTGTTTCAGCGTAAGGCAGCGGCGACATTCAAGGTCGGTCATGTTGTCCCCAAGAATTCTATGATATCTACATGTGATAGAGAGAGCTAGTGACATCGTGAAGAGACCGGGTTTTTACACAAGCCGGTACTGGGTAATTGTAAACGTGATTTCTACGTTTTTTTTCATTAAATTTCACTATTGAGTAAAATGGAAATTTTCATTTGTATTTGTTGACAGAAGCTACGTTACGATAAGGGTCAAGGCTTCTGTGACATATTGACGGTCAGAAATGTGAGTCAACTTTCCGCTCGAGTAGTCAACCGAAACCTGTCAGCGTCAAACTAAAATCTGAGGTGTTGCTTTCTGAAGGTCAAGCATGTTTACAAGAGAGTGGGAGACTTCGCGTCTGATTTTTTTTTTTTTTTATGTGAAGATAGTAAATATTTTTGTATTCTATATTAGTACATGACATGTTGTTGTTTTGAAATAACATATAATTTTGTTGTAATGATTATTTCTATGCATCTTTTTTTTTTTTTTTTTTCCTTAACCAGTGGCACTTGGGCTTTCAGCCCTTCGGCCCAATGACATGTCATTGCGAGGCTGGGGAACCTGAGGACTTTCCTTCCAACCCGGTCAGGAGCTTCGCTCCTTCCCATCCACAGAGGGTTTATCACAGGAGCCGTTCAGGCTATTCAGTCAAATTTCCGGCCGTAAACATTTCTTCAAACGCCGACGCCCGGGTTTGAACCATGAACACCTGGTCGCCAGTACAACGCCGAAGCCATTACACCAGCGCGGCTCCCCTATGCATCTTTTGATTGCCATAATTTTTTTTAATTGTTGTTATTTATATGTCTGTATTTTGATGATGTATTAATACATTTTTATGCTATTTATATATTATTGTGTTGATAATGTGTAGTATGTAATTATTATCCTTTATACTACTCTGTTCAACTTAGAATTTTTGCAACTGTGTTGTTTAGGATAGTTTTGTACATGATGAGATTGCACAAACTCATTTATTGTGTTGATGTAGTGGTTACTTTTAGATAGTCCCGAGTGTTCGTTATTCACTTAATTTATATTTTTCTCATGTTTTGATGTCATGATTAATTAATATATAGAACATACAGAGAAGATGTGTATTATCTGGTATGTTGTGAAATGTAATTTTGAAAATAGCTTGCATGTATCATACATGATCTTGTATTTGGATTTGTTAACTTTTTGTGAAACTTCGATTTTTCCAGAACTTGATTTTCTTGCCAGTCAGGCATGCAGATTATTTTCCTAGCAGATTATTTTTTAAAAAAAAATCTTATTTTTTGTAGATATTTTTATAGAACCTTTTTTTATATTTCATATTAGCAACAAAGTGTAGATTTATTTATAATGTATATCTTATCGATTTGAGTAAGAGATAGAGTTATAGCTAAATAGCATTTTACTGAGCTGAACTTAATTGTCAGCAGAAAGAACTTAAAGGATAAATTAAATTTACATGAGTTGATTTAAAGGTTTCTTCGAGATAGGATTTTTGTTTTATATTTCACTCATTTTGTTAAAATATTGATTTGATTATTAGGTTTTAGTGGTCTTGAATTACTTAAAAATTAAATACTGTTTTTATGTAACTTATCGTAAAAAAATATGTTTGTACGGTACTGTTGAAAAAAATGATTTTTTTTTTGGCATTGTAATTTTTTGTTGTGTGTGCCCAGCATTTGACTGCGTGATATCATTGATATGTAGATTGATTAGTTCTTGTAAAAAGTTGTTTTTTATTATGATGTATTGTTTATTTTACCGCTTGATTGTGCGTTGGTCGTATTAGTTATAGCAATGCTATTACTTGTTTGTTCGATCCCTATAATTTATTTATGTTAGTTTTGTATAACTCTTATAACTTAGTTAAATTACTTATTAGGTTTTGTTTAGAAATAAATTATTTTTCGGTGGTATTAGTATAGATATACTTTGATATTTTGTGTTCGTGCCTTTGCTTTCTATCTGTCTTTGGTAACTATTCTTCATTTCATTCCTCCTTTTCTGTTGTTTTTTCGGTATGGATTTCATATCTTGTTTATACTTTCGTACCTCATCTTCGTTTTACTTGATTCTATGTGTATACTTTGTCTTCTTTCAACACTTATACTTCTATTCTTTGTATTGTTGGAGTGGTTATATGACTTGATATAACATATCTACTTATGATAGTTGTATTTATTTTACATGTAATTGTCCAACTTAATTATGAGTATATAGTATTGTTGAGTTCTTACTTTTCTTTTTTACAGATCATTCTTCTTTTGATTGATCTTGTGTTTTCTCTTTCGATTGGTTGTTTTCAGTTTGGTTTGTACTAAATATACGTAACTTAATTTTGGAACTGATCATATTTGTATATTTAGCTAATTTCTTTTTATACTTAGCTATTATGCTGTATGCTTTAATTGCCACTTTTCACTTTAATGCTGATATTTCTTGTAAATATCTAATTTTGATTTAAAATAAGATATTTTTGTAGGCATATGTTAGAGCTTAATTGTCTTCTAAATTTTTCGTTTTTGGGAGTTAATTTTTTCAAAAAAAAATGATAGAATCATTTTTTTTCCCGGAGCGGGTGGTAACTGTTGCAAGTGGAACTTATGGAAGGGGAAGTAATCTTTAGAATGGTTTTTTAGACAAATTAAATTTCGAGTTGCAACGCTTGATTAAGCGGATACTTGTTTGACTTTAGGATAGAATTATCTTTTCCTATTTTTCGGGTGACAGAGTACAGATAAGCGTGTGAGCGCTGTTTAATCTCAAGTGTTGAGATGTGTTTATTCTGTACTGTTTTGAGTCATGTGAATAGCTCGCTAGTCTGCATGTGTTATCGAGAACGGTGTTCAAGACAACCGAATCTCGTGACGGGTTTTTTGGCGGGACTAGTGTGTGATTTGGGAGTTGTGTTTTGGGCGTGGACCGTGTAGGTCGAGTCCCAGTGTTTTTTGGATAATGTATGCCTACGTAGGATTTGAGAAAATGTCGACTTATATATTTCGCTGTGTGTACAGCCTATGTGATACACTGCAGTGAAGATTATTGAAGCTGCCGTGTGATGCAGGCTTTGCTATGTATTGAAGTACTTTTGTAGGCCATATTTTGAAGATTATTGAAGCTGCCGTGTGATGCAGGCTTTGCTATGTATTGAAGTACTTTTGTAGGCCATATTTTGAAGATTAATGAAGCTGCCGGGTGATGCAGGCTTCGCTGTGTATTAAGGTACTTTTGTAGGCCATATTATGTTTAGCTGCAGTATGAAGATTTGTGAAGCTGTTAAGCTATTATAAGTCCAGGATTAGGACAGGCCATATTATATATTAACTGCAGTGTGGAGATGTATGAAGCTATTAAGCTATTATAAGTCCAGGATTAGGACAGGCCGTATTAGGTATTGATGCAGTGTGGAAATTATATACTATGATTCGTGTTTTGCTGTCGAATGTGTGTCATTTATGTCATCGTATCTGTGTTGTAACGGAATAAACAGTATCGAACTGTTCCAGTCGTTTGCAACCCTTCTTGACTCCTGCATGTACCCTTATGTACGTACTGTGGTGTGCGAACATATCAACACACACCCAGGTCAACATTCCAGACACAGTGACAGGTCAGCAGCACACATATATTGAATTAGCCTGTGTGGCGATGATATAGACCAAACCACTACACTCGCAACAGTGGGTGTAAACAGACTAATAACATTAACGTTTAATTAAATTTATTGGAAATCAGAGTAAAGGGGGGTGTATCAATAGGAAAAGAAACAAAGATAAAAATCCAGTACCATGGTGGACAGACAGATGTTCAGAACAACTGAAATTGAGGGAGAGGGCCCTTACAAAGTATAGAAAAGCCAAAACTGAAGAGAATTACACAAACTATAAAAAAATAAGAAATGAAACAAATAAAATAATATTCAGAGCTAAAGAAAAGAGTTGGAGAACTTTTTGTCAAACATTAAACCATAGGTCACAAGTAACTACAGTTTGGAGAAAACTAAAAGCAATTAAAGGAGGAAACAACAAGAAATTTAAAATCCCAACAATTAAAATACCAGAGAGAGCTGAAACAGATAGAGAAAAAGCCAACATACTAGCTAAATACTTATATCAGGTTAGTTCAATAGACAGTATAGATAAGGCAGAAATAAATAGGCGGAAAACACTGCTAGAAAAATTAAAAGAAGAAAATATGGAAACCACACAGGATGCTAATTATTTAAATGCAGATATTACAGTAGATGAAATAGAAAGAGCTTTAGCAGGAAAAACCAATACCACCTCTGGGAAAGACATTCTGAGCTATGAAATCCTCAAAAAGGTACCAAATACAACTCTAAGGGTGATTGCATCCCTCTACAACAAAATCTGGCACACAGGAAAAATACCATGTTCATGGAAGACAGCAGTAGTCATCCCCATACTAAAGCCAGATAAGGAAGCACATGATGTCAGCTCATACAGGCCAATATCGTTAACATCACATCTAGGAAAAATTCTAGAAACAATAGTCAACAGCAGACTAAAATTTCATCTAGAGAAGCATTTGTACAGTCCAACCCAGGCAGGCTTTAGAAGCCAACATAGTACAATAGAGCAACTGTTGAGGCTGGAACATGATGTTAAAGCAGGCTTCAAAAGGAATGAAAAGACAGTGGCAGTATTCCTTGATGTAGCAAGAGCATATGATGAGTGTTGGAGGGAGGGTGCACTACAAAAAATCAGGAAATTAGGTATAGTAGGCAGAACCTACAATTATTTAGAAAACTTCCTGCAGGATAGATACTTCACGGTAGAAATAAACAATGATAGATCTGAGGTGTATGAACAACAGAATGGAATCCCCCAGGGATCAGTGATATCACCATCTATTTTTACGATTATGGTCAACGACCTAGGCGACGAGTTTAAGGACTTAAAAAACAACCTATCTCAGTTTGCAGATGATGCTGCGATATGGAGAACGGGAAGAAATCTCCCATTCCTCTATAAAACAGTACAAAAACAAATAGATAAAGTATCTGACTGGATGAACAAGTGGGGATTTAATCTAAACGTTAAAAAAACCATAGGAATGATTTTCAGTAGAGGGCGTGTAATTAAAAACAATATAGTTGACATAAGCATTAATAAGCAAAAAGTATGCACAGCAAAATCAACTAGATTTCTTGGTATGGTACTAGACCAGCAACTAAACTGGAACAAACACATAAACCTTTTAGTGCAAAGCAGTAGGGGACTTATTAATATGCTAAGATATATGAAAGGAAGTGGTTGGGGCGCCTGCAATAAGACAATGTTAACATTCTATAAATCATTTATTAGAGGCAAACTTGACTATGCCAGTGTTGTCTATCCATCAACCGCCCCAAGCAATAAGAAAAAACTAGACACAGTCCAAAACCAGGCACTGTCAATAATAGCAGGTGCCTCAAAGGGAACATCAGCAGAGGCACTAGAAGTAGCGCTAGGCATTATACCCCTGGAGCTAAGGAGAAAAGAACTGAGATTCAGCTACTGGGCAAGAGTGGCAAAAGATCCAACTCACCCAGCACATAAAACCTTTGATAGGGGTAACCAGTACATAGGCCACATTCCATTAAACCATAATAGATACCCGTCAGGGTGGAAAACAATGGATGAAGTGGATCAATACCCAAACCTATTTAATGCGATAAACAGTAGTGCTCTGTATAAAGCAAAGATCCCACCATGGGAATTAAAAGTGCCAGAAACTGACTCCCACTTATCAAAGATCATAAATAAATCTAACGACATAATCTCAGCAAAAAGTAAAACACTAGAGTACATAGAACGGTATATAAATAATAGCCTAACTATATATACAGATGGATCAAAAGATGAAGAAGGACAATTAGGAGCAGGAATAGCAATACCAAAATTAAAAATTTATAAAAGATATAAAGTAACAAGTAATACATCCATCTTTACAGCAGAATTAGTGGCAATCCTAAAAGCTTTAGATATAGCTGCAGAAAATCCACCAAAAAAAGTAACCATACTCACAGATTCCCTATCATCAGTATTAGCAATCAGAAACAGAACAGAATGCAGCAGACCAGATATTATAGAGGAAATACTACAGGTTAATACATATCTACAAACTATAGGATGCAGTGCAACACTAACATGGATACCATCACATGTGGGGATAGAAGGAAATGAGATTGCAGACAAAGAAGCCAAAGTGGGGAGAACTAGCCATAACAAAATTGAAGTAGGTTTAGGGAAGTTTGAAATTAAGAGCTTAATTGCTCAAGAAATAACTAAAGAGTGGATAACAGCATGGGACCTAAGTAAAAAAGCAAGACACTCATATAAAATCCTTAAAAAACCAAGCAAAAAATGTCAAATAAAAGATGAACTAAAAATACCAATTAATAAAAAATTGCTGAGGTTCAAGCTTGGAACTGGATATTTCATGATTGAGGAACCCACATGTGAAGAGTATCAAGAACCAAACACAATTAGACACTTTCTAGTGGACTGCAAGAAATATGACCAACAGAGGCAAAACATTAAGACATACTGTAGTAACCACAAGGTAGAAATGAGTGTAGAAAATCTCATAGGCACAAAGACCCCTTCAGAAATGCAAAAGTTAATAAAACACTATATTACAAAAACTAAAGCTGACATTTAAAAATCAAAAAAGGATTTGAGCCAGTAGTCCAAACTGGTGAAAGACTCGCCCCAGAAACATACAGATTAACCAAATAAACCATCCAGTGAAAATCAAAAACATACTAACTTAGAAAATAGCATATTTTGGAATATTTTTTAAAACCATGTTGAACTATAGCTACAAAAGGAAAAATACCGACTAGAGATAATATAGTATAAAACAAATACAAACAAAAACATATTACAATAAAAGAAACACGTCCTGATATAACCAACAACTCCATGTACATGGTAGATGGTTGAAAGGGGCGTGCTACAAAGTAAAGTAGCAAACACATTAATTAAAAAAAAAAAGAGACACAGACAACGAAAGAGGTTTGAGACAGACTGGAGGCAGAGTTTCGCCACTACCCATGAATTGTGAGCGGATCGCCAGAAACATTTTTAAGTCCAGTTAAGTCTGAGGGTAAGCGAAATTATGATAACTACAGTGTATAATATTTGTTATTTCAGGTTCATATAGAATTCACAAAATATGCCTGTATAATAGTCATTGATATAATGTATTGTATTTTTAATATGATCTAAACATGTGCATTGTGGATGATTGTTGCTTGTACAAAAATTAATCACAAATAGCCCCACAGCCTAATGAAGATATATTTATTATATTGCTTTATCGCTTACGAAGATAAAGCCAGTCCCATGGCAGAGATTGTCATAGGGAAATGAAGTGTTAGAAACTTCATCATGGAAGATCCCAGTTTACGAGGTTAAGGTGACTAGTCCCCTTCCTCGCTGCCTTTGCCTTCCCTAGTTCGAGCGCACAACTTTGTACCCATTTACAGCTGGTAAAATGGAGTGTTCCACAGCCAGGTTTCAATTCCAAAACTATGTAATTGTACTACCGAAGAAAGCAACTTGATCGCTTGGTCACTCTCTTTATTTATGTATTAATTTTGTGTAGATGCTAAGAATAGCATCAGTATTTGAATTTGTACTTGATATGATTTGGAAGGATCAAGTTATAGAAAGGGATGTATAGGAGCGGAATAAACCAGATGATGTTTATTACTGATATGTTAATATTAATTCTATATCATTGAATTGATGTTACTTGCTATGACTGTATAACTTTGACACCTGATGACTGACTTGTCTGACTTATGTGCTAGTCAGTTACACTTAATGGAAATGTTAATATTAATGCTATATCACTGAAATGATGTCCTTACTTACTATGATTGTATAACGGTGACATCTGATGACTGACTGGTCTGACATCTGTGCTAGTCAGCTACAAGTCTAGCCAGATACTAGCCAAGGCTGATATGATGTTTCAGGTTCCATGAAATAACTCAAACCAGACTGTCCAGTATCAGAAGCCTGTGTCGTTCATCAGAGGCAATCCCACAAAAGTGCAGGACCCCAAAGAGTGAACTTCAACTGGTCATTGGCATCCCTACTGTTGGGCCTACCAAGTCTGATATCAGCAAAGGACAGTTCAGTGTCAGCAGTATCAAGTTGAACAGATAAGTGTCACTTAGGACACTGACTACCACAATATATGAAACACAGTAAATAGTCAAGTGATGACATTTATCAGAGGACTAAGAACAGTGATATATTTAAAATGGATGCAGTCTAAATAGACAATAATAGGAATTGGGTGACTTAATTATATATATATATTTCAATGCTCTTTTCCAACTAGTAGAAATAGAATATTAGTGTAATTATTAAACTATTTTAACTGTACCTGA
Organism: Oreohelix idahoensis; assembly: GCA_024509875.1. Lineage (NCBI taxonomy): Eukaryota > Metazoa > Mollusca > Gastropoda > Stylommatophora > Oreohelicidae > Oreohelix > Oreohelix idahoensis. The sequence continues at coordinate 205,105 of JAMPIV010002877.1, forward strand.
GGATTTATTCACTTCTTCCATTTTGTGGGTTCAGTGAATGTACATTTTACTTATCCCCTAGAATATAAGTAATCATAAGATAGTCACAGGGAGGAGACACCTTAAATCCTGGTACTACTTCTTACCAACTGGGCCAGGGTTTTCACAGTCTGACTATTTTTATGATAACAATACACCAGTGCTTATTTCTAAGACTGGGGTATTACTTGTAAGGTCAGAATTCTTTACTGGCATACTCTTACATATAAATAATTTTAAATAACCTCCCGCTACAATTCTACATCTTGTATTGGTGCTTCTTCAAGTTCAACCCTGTTATCATTACCTGCATTTATTCTCAAAATCTTTGTCTTTTCCCTGTTTATTTTCAGACCCAATTGCTGTGACCTCTCCTCGAGTGTTTTCAATTTGTCCTGCATCTGATTACGGTTATGGGACAGAAGAGCTAAGTCATCAGCAAAATCCAGATCATCCAACTGCTTAGTCAGAGTCCACTGGATTCCATTTCTGTTGTGTGTTGTCGATGTTCTCGTAACCCAGTCTATTGCTAGTAAGAAAAGAAATGGAGACAAGAGGCATCCCTGTCGCACTCCTGTTTTTATCCCAAACGGTTCTGTAAGCTGTCCTTCATGAAGAACTCTGCATGTCATGTCTTCATATGTTTTCTTTATTAAATTAATGATCTTCAGATGAACTCCATAATGCCTCATCAATTTCCAAAGTGATTCTCTGTCTACACTGTCAAATGCCTTTTCGTAGTCCACAAATCCGATGTATAGTGGTGAATTCCATTCCATACTTTGTTCAACTATTGTTCTCAAAGTGGCTATCTGGTCTGTACAGGATCTGTTTTGTCGAAAACCTGCTTGTTCATTGTAGCGGGAGGTTATTTAAAATTATTTATTATGTAAGAGTATGCCAGTAAAGAGTTCTGACCTTACAAGTAATACCCCAGTCTTAGAAATAAGCACTGGTGTATTGTTATCATAAAAATAGTCAGACTGTGAAAACCCTGGCCCAGTTGGTAAGAAGTAGTACCAGGATTTAAGGTGTCTCCTCCCTGTGACTATCTTATGATTACTTATATTCTAGGGGATTAGTAAAATGTACATTCACTGAACCCACAAAATGGAAGAAGTGAATAAATCCTCAGGTACAGTTAAAATAGTTTAATAATTACACTAATATTCTATTTCTACTAGTTGGAAAAGAGCATACACATATATATATCTAAAAGTATTCACACAATTACTATTATTGTCTGTTTAGACTTCAAGATCTTGAATATTAAAGTTACTGCAATCTGCAATCACTGTTTTTAGTCTCTTGACTTTCCAATTAATTGTCATCAGTTGACTGAACTATGGATTTTCACTATTAGCTGTTTTATATATATTGGTGGTCAGTGTCCTAAGTGACACTTATCTGTTCAACTTGATACTGCTGACACTGAACTGTCCTTTGCTGATATCAGACTTGGTAGGCCCATCTGTAGGGATGCCAATGACCAGTTGACGTTCACTCTTTGGGGTCCTGCACTTTTGTGGGATTGCCTCTGATGAACGACACAGGCTTCTGATACTGGACAGTCTGGTTTGAGTTATTTCATGGAACCCTCAGACTTCAGATACTGGACTTAAAAATGTTTCTGGCGATCCGCTCACAATTCATGGGTAGTGGCGAAACTCTGCCTCCAGTCTGTCTCAAACCTCCTTCGATGTGAATTTCTCCAGTTTTTACCGATACTCTTTATATACGCATAGCGCGGACGTATCGGAGGGCACTGACGTCACAGCTTCAACCTAGGCCTGAAAAATCTTTCCCGAACATCGATTTCAGCCGATCTGCTCGTCGACTGAAATTTTGCCTTTCTCATTCTCAGCATATATAATATCCATATTGTTCCATCTTATCTAGTTTTATCCAGCCGATAAATCTCTATCTTCCTATCCCTGTAATTTCCCAAACTGTTATTTGTTGATTTTAATATTTATAACAGAAGTGGGTTTACCAGCTGTTAGCGTAACTGTGGGCAGCCGAAATACGCATATATCTCCGTAAATGAGAATTTCCTACCGTTTCTTCTTTTATACAGTTATACACAATCCTTTCCTGGACCAAAATGTGAAATCCTTTTCCTAATGATTCCCTTCTGCTTTTATTTATCGTTGGCGATTTCCTCTGTCTGATTCACATTTCGCTGATACACCGCCATCTTGAAAGCGGTCAATCGATCGTTGACGGGTTTATACTATAAATCTACATGAACACGTTTGCAATGACTTGAAACCAATTTTGCGACATTCATCTCTCAGTTTCTTGTCTATGGACTCTTTTAATCTTTCAAGGATAATCCTGTTTAATACTTTTCCGAGCACTGAAAGTAACATTATTCCTCTATAATTTGTGCACTCTTGTAAATTTCTCTTCTTATGCAACTTAACCAGATATCCTTCCTTCCATTCTGCTGGTATCTCTTCCTTTTCCCAGACTTTACCTAGTAATTTATATAACATCTCTATAGCCGTGTCGATATCTGCTTTGATGGCCTCTGCTGGAATGCCATCAGGTCCAGACGCTTTTCCATCTCTTAGAAGCTTTATGGCTTTCTTTATTTCTTCCTTCGTTGGTCTTTCACCGTTAATTTGTAGTTCTTCTTCTGCTGGCTGGATGTCCGGGGGGTTTTGTGGAGCTGGTCTATTGAGAAGGTCCTCAAAATATTCTGTCCACCTCTTCATTTGCTCTTGTATATTGCTGTCGTAGATTTTCGATACGGGAACTAAGACTTGGGTTGGTCCCTTCTGAATAGATTTGAATAAGTGATAGTCCCAGTGGGAGATAGTAATAGCAATAGAGTTCCACGAGTAAGATGGTAGACTGTGATAGAGGCTGTCTCTTAAATCGAGAAATCTTCTCTCTTTCACCTATCTTCTACGACAGATTTAGAGGAGTCAGACAGTCTAAACACACATATATATATTGCATATATATATAGTTCTATCCACTCACGTGCACGCACATACAAGACGACAGCTAGACGTACAGACGTGGGAAAACTATAACAAATGATTATATAGATATTCTGGGAACGAACTGACCGCCACACTGGAATAAGTTTAGTTGTAGTTTAATTTATCATAGCAAACTTACGTCACAACATATAAAATTACATAAAAAAAGCATATACACAAAGTTAAAGAAAAATCAATGAATTGCTACAAGAATGATAGACCACAGTTATGATCTTCTCTCGATGTTTAGCCCACAGTCCCGTTAGAAGAACGATGATAGCCCAAAGAGTCACAGACACATATGATTTGGGTCTAATATTTTCCCCTTTTGAAGGTATGAACTGACTTTGATAGCAGTATCTATTCTAAGGAAAAATATAGTTTAGCAACAAATCTTGCATAAGGAAAGTTACAAAGTGAGGGAATCAGACGAAGAACATCCTTCAGTCTACTTAAAATCGGTTCTTTCATCAGGGCCCTGATTCACACAACCTTACCTACAATCATGCTGTGGTTCGCCGTCTGGCGCAAGCCTTAGTGTACACTTCGTTAAATCTGTCTATCTGTGGATGAAGCGGATACCCAGCTCTGCAGATATTGGTTTCATTCACCGTGTCCGGGGAGCGTCCTCTTCAGGCGATCGTTCTTTCTTTACAGATTTAAGTTAATGTCACTTATTTCACGAGGTAAGAGTTATTGTTTTAGCGGGCACACAGTGTCAGAGCAGGAGGTTTCCCTTAATTAGGAAGATGACCGGTGGACAACTTCTCTCAACAGATAAATCTTGGTTCACCACACACTTGGTCAAATAATGTCGGAAAAGTTAATGTTTTTTCTGTAATTATTCTCGCCACAAGGTAGCATGTACATTAGAGGTTGTGAAGAAATATGATCTGGCTCAAAGGCCCAGTATAAGCATTTATTCTTTAAAAAAACCCATTAGTGGGATTGGTATTCTGTCTATCTCTTGAAGGCACACGCCCTGTCAGACAGGTGTTACTTGAAAACCCACGTGGTTAAAGATATAAAATGTTTATGTTTCTCACAGGTATGTCTCTGTACAAAACGCCGGCAAAGTTGGGTTACCCCAGTATTCACTGAATAAAGAAAAAACACATATGAAATATGTTACATATATGTACTCGATATAGCTTATATTTAGAACTGCAAGCGTAGAGCTTGACTTGACGTTTAAACTTTCCCTTGAAATAAGTTATATATAAAAATCAATCATCATGAATTAAGAATACATACGTATTCCGTCAAAACCCATGAGGCATCTAGCATTTATAAGTTAGTTTAGAAAAATATTCTCGTCTGATTATTTAGCAGTTAAATTAAATTCATTATAGCTACATGATTTTAAGCTAGAAATTATAATTTATTCTGTTTTTCCACTGTAACTCGTCGACTAGAGAATATAACTGACTAATAAATTAATCACTCTGAACAAAAGAAACTAGTGGGATAAAATAGGCGGTTTAACACTTAATCACTCACAAAATACTAGATACTTAATGTAATATTACCTCAACACAGAACTACGGTATCACAACGAAACTAAGAGATTTCACTTATAAGTTTAAGTATCTAGAACTAGGTGACCACGTCTACTGCAAATGGAGAATGAGTGAAATAAAGTTTCAAACTCAGGTTAATATCTATGAAACAAACAAAAGATCCCACTATTTCCAAAACCACGCAATAGCGCAGGTCTCAACCCTTCTCTCTCTCTAACACCTCCCATTAACTAGAAGCATGCCATAACTGACACTTCTCGTCTTCACACCTCACGCTGACCAAGGCCAACAGTGAGTGCCGTGTCAGATGGAATTGCCAGACAAATGTCTCATACTGCGCCGTGGAGATGTCGGTTATCGCGCCTCACCTGAGCGCTCAGCCGAAGAAAACGCGCGTGTCAGCTGAATGTGCAGACAAAAGTCTGCTCGTATGTCTGAGATAGATGCATATTCACAATCTCTCGTCTACCTAAGTGGCTGACGTCTTACATAATAGAAATGCGTATCCCAGTATGAGAAAGAAAGCGGAAAAGTGAGAATGGGAAAGAAAATATTTTTCGCAAACGAACGAATGCGAAAAATACAGGAAAATTGTAAAGAGTGATAATAAAATAGAGGACACGGGTAGACAAAAAAAGAAGAGAATATAGAGAAAATTTATTGATCATAAAACTCTCTGTGACAATTGCAGAGCAGTTTTCCATTCTTGTCTTTTATAAAGCGACTTGTTAGCTTGTATTTCCCTGTAAGCTTCTTTGTGCCGTTATACAGTTCTCTCATATTCCCTTTGGCTGCAGCATCTTCTGCCTCTCTTGCCAACTCCTCAATATACTTACTCTTGTCACTTTTGATACTTCTTTTTACTTCTTTGTTTGCTTCTGTGTACACTTCTTGAGCCTTGGCTTTGGAACTTTTGGTTTTGCTTGTGTTTAAATCTGCTTTCTTGTTTTTCCTGTCTTTTATCTTATTGATGGTTTCTGTTGTTATCCATGCTTTTTGTTGTCGTTCCCTTTTTCCCAGTATTTCTTCACATGTCTCATTCCATACCGTATTGATTTGCTGCCAATAGTCTTCTGTATTCTCTGCATCATCAAGCTGTTGGAGCACTTGGAATTTGTTGGATATTGTGACCGCAAATTTGTCTCTGGGTTGCATTGTAATGCTAACAAAATGTTTCCTCAAAGTGTATCCTATCCATCGGCAGCGCCGCCTTCTCATCCCCTCATCCACTGGCACCTGTCTGGTTTTTGTCATCAATCTAAAATTATAGACACATTCCAACTATAACCATTTGAACAAGGTATTTTTTTCCATTAAATTGTTATTGTGGTTGAGACTCTATACAACTGCACTCCGATAAACCTATATCCATCAAATTAAATTAAAACAAACGAAGTAAGGGATAAATATTTAAAAATAAAAATATATTAATAATAATTTTTTTTAAAAGGCAATAAAACAAACATGGACGGCGAGAAGACGATAAAGAACGAAAGATTAAAGAATAGAAGGAGATATAGAGAAGGAGATATGAAACAGAATGTAAAAAAAGTAGATCGTTAGAAAGGAAGAAAAAATAGAGAAGGACATATGAAACAGAAAGTAAACAAAAAGTAGTTGGTTAGAAAATAAGAAACATGCTGTAGAACTAAAGAGGTAGTAATAGAACAGTAATTGAAACAAAAAAATACAATTAAAATTTTTGTTTTATTGTTAAAAAAATCAGTTGCAAGCCAAAAAATAGTAAAGTACATTTGTAAAACAGGAGAAAACAACATATGAAAAATGGTATCAGTTTAAACTATGTACCACATCTGTCGCTAATGACTTATATTATTCATTCAATATTATCAAGACAAATGTACGCATTCACAGGTGGTTCATCGTCTCCAAGCCAGCAGACACGCGAGGCACATGAATGAAAAGACACGCCTACAGACAATTTAGAAGCCAGGCAAACAGAGATTGACAGTGAGACTGAGATAGATAGATAGATAGATAGATAGATAGATAGATAGATAGATAGATAGATAGATAGATAGATAGATAGATAGATAGATAGATAGATAGATAGATAGATAGATAGATAGATAGATAGATAGATAGATAGATAGAACGAACGAACGAACTTTATTTTCAAAGGGTTGAGAATTGGGCGCGCAGGCCCGTCTGACATTCTGCCCTTCCTTTCTCTCATCTTTTATAATGATTTCATTTATTCTCACATACATTTTACCCATCAATTCAAGGAATTCAACGTTATAAAGGTAAAATAATAGCATACTCACATTCACAGTATCTAATTATAAACACGAAATTAAGTATGTTGAAAAATACAAACTAAGTATCACCATGAAACAAAATATGTTGAAAAACACTATCATCATCATTAAACCTACATTCGATATTATACCATTTGTTCGGAAAAATAATCACATTAGATAGATAGATAGATAGATAGATAGATAGATAGATAGATAGATAGATAGATAGATAGATAGATAGATAGATAGATAGATAGATAGATAGATAGATAGATAGATAGATAGATAGATAGATAGATAGATAGATAGATAGATAGATAGAACGAACGAACGAACTTTATTTTCAAAGGGTTGAGAATTGGGCACGCAGGCCCGTCTGACATTCTGCCCTTCCTTTCTCTCATCTTTTATAATGATTCATTTATTCTCACATACATTTTACCCATCAATTCAAGGAATTCAACGTTATAAAGGTAAAATAATAGCATACTCACATTCACAGTATCTAATTATAAACATGAAATTAAGTATGTTGAAAAATACAAACTAAGTATCACCATGAAACAAAATATGTTGAAAAACACTATCATCATCATTAAAC
>JAMPIV010002877.1:217500-275000 GCA_024509875.1 Oreohelix idahoensis
TTCTTTTTCTTAGTTGCCTTTGTCCTTCAAAACTCACGAACAGAGCCAGGTACCAATTTACAGCTGGGAAGACTCGAGTGGTACGCTGCCAGGTTTTGATACCGGAATTCGGTAACTTTACCACCGAAAGACAAGCGCTCTAACCACCTAGCCAGTCGGACGACTTTACGGATGAATGTTCTGATTTTGTCATGTTTGGTTTGTCGTGTGTTAAGACTCAAACTGGCCATTAGTTGTTAAACTCATACTGGCCAGTAGTTGTTAAATCACGTTTTATTTGTTAAATGCCGTGAATGTCCACCAGTTGATAAATGTAGATGTTGGGACTGGTGTAGTAAAGTGTAACGATTGTCAACTCATTAAACCCAGCACAGTTTTGGTCATACAGGTCATCTTGTCCTGGAACGTGATGAGGCTCCGACAAGAATGTGAGTGTAGACAATGAGTGTGTATCTGAATGTCAGTACGCGAATGGTAGAATGATTCGATAGAGTTGACAGGTTGGTAGTACATCACTCATACTCACACTGTTCGAATTCAAGAAGTACTGGAACTACGGTGGTCTTTTATAACATTTAATGGGACGCACACTTGGACAGTACGTGTATGGTTACAGGAACAAATGTCGACATAGACAGCATAATGTTGATCACAGGAATATCATCTTAAGTTAGCATTCATGCTTGGCAAATATCATAATGGAGCATTCGTAAATAAGCATTCAGAGTTCCATCATGTAAATCATCTGGCTTTACTGACTGGGCACGTCAGACCATAACCAATATATAGGAAGGCTCCTAGACCTAACCTCGTCTAGCGAATATCCCTTCACGTAAAGTTCAATATATATATTTTCCATAAAGATATAGGAACCCCAGACATGGGTTCTTGCATGTAGCAGTGATCTCTTGGTTCATCGAGCGATAGTACAGGCATCCCTTTTTCTCACTCGATAAATACAAAGTATATGGATTTCAACATGGCTGTGCTTCTCTCGTGAGCTTCACTCACTATTGGATACAGACCAAAATTGGTCATTCGTTAAATGTCCTCATTTCTTCATAGCTTCTATCATAGAGGTAATTGAATAGTATCATATAATCTAGTGCTGATACATAGGAATGTCATCTTCCTTTGAATAAATATTCTTTTCAAAAGTACCACTGTGCATCTGCTTATCGACAACGATGGCGAAGCCCAAGTTCATAATAAATTGTGGTTTTACCTTTCTATGCGAAATATAACTTTGCCATTCCTTGGCCAAAGAGAATAAACACTGGGGTAAAGTACATACAACATGTCTAAATGACTATCACTTTTCCCCATCTACTTATAGATCACTTTTTCGGCGATAAGCCGGCTACAACAAAATTCGACATCTCGACAGGATGACAGCCATGAATCACACCCCCTGCTAGCGATACTTCCGCTGCATAGCCTTTGACCTTTTCTAGCGACAACCAACATAGTTCGACTTAGAAATGTAAAGATATCCATATATAAGACAGACTCGTCCTACTCATACAAACACTACGTATAAATTCAGGCCATAGATATACTGAAGCAAGAACAATCTATTCCTACCCAGGCAAAGAATAAATCGCAGTAGGCCTAGAGTCGTCCGCGGAGTCCGATCGAAGATGACGGAACTCCTTTCAAGGGAAGTAACTCAAAAATGACTTCTCCTTAAGCACTTAAAAAGGAAATACTTTGTTTACAAAATATTTGCGAACATAATAAGTATATAAATGTATTATATTGCAAGATAGTAAAGATTGCACTTTACAGTCTTACCACACCTCCCGGGAAAAAAAAATAAAATTTTTTTTTAAAATACATCTAGGAGCAACGTAGAATAGGCTCACAACGCAAGAATACTGCGCAGATGAAAATATCAGGAATAACTATAATTCCTAATATGACCGGTGAGAATATATCTCAAAATCTGAGAGAAATTGTTTCTCTACGAATAAATGTTTCCAGGAAGGTGTGATGTACGTATAATACAATTCTGGTAATTATACAATGCATACCAAAAATTCACACTATAATCTTAAATTTATGATTTATGAAGAAACAATCATCAAAGAACAGCGGTGAATAAACATCAATAAACCGCTAAGTAGCGATACCATCATTCTATTATTAAATTACAAATGTGTATCTTAGTAAAGAAAAAAAAAAATAACTGTTGTAAAGTTATACATATTAAAAAGATCCAATATTTAACAGTTAAGTGGCATCATGTGGGCATCTGGACAGAATGTCCGCCATCACATTTTCTGAACCACGGATAGCTCGTACCGAGAAATGAAAAGGTTGAAGAGCGATTGCGTATCGAGTTGATCTCGAGCTCTTCAAGTTCTTACTTTGGATAGCCGTAAGAGCTTTTTGGTCAGTTTCCACTACGAAATGCGCGCCCAGAAGGAATCTTTGGAGTTTGAGAATTGACCAAACCATTGCCAATAATTCACGGTCTAAAACCGAGTAATTCCTTTCTGCAGCATTAAGTTTTCTGGATATATACATTACAGGATGCAGAGTTCCAGAGTACTCTTGCATTAGTGCCGCTCCAATCCCAGTGGATGAAGCGTCACTACGAAGAACAAATGTCTTATCTGTTGTAGGTAACACTAAAATAGGTGGTGATGAAAACATAGTTTTGATCTTCTCTAGTGAAGATTGGCATTCATGAGACCAGTGAACCATGTTAGGCGACCCTTTCTTTAATAGTGTAGAGAGAGGTGCCATGATAGAGGACAGATTCGGAATGAAACGTCCATAAAATTGTATGAGACCTAAAAGACTTCGCACTTGCTTTTTAGTCCTAGGGATAGAGATGTTAAGTATCTTAGTGATATTATGGTCTTCTGTCTTCAAGAAACCGTGACCTACTCGATGGCCTAAGAAAGCAATTTCGCTAAAGCCAATACAAGCTTTGGATGGTTTTGCTGTCAGGTTATACTCACGCAGAGTTGATAATAATTCAACTAACCCTGAATAGTGATCTTCCCAAGTATCGCTGAAAAGACAGATGTCGTCTAGATAAGCAATGACATCTGACCGATACGATAGGATTCGACGCATCATGCGTACAAATGTAGCTGGTGCGTTCATAAGGCCGAAAGGCATAAAATTCCATTGGAAAAGGCCTCTGGGAGTAGAGAAAGCGGTAAGAGGTTTGGCGCGTTCGGATAATGGAACTTGCCAATATCCTTTAGACAAATCAAGTTTAGTGAAAAAATGCGATTTAGAAAGACGAGTAAGTAGCTCTTCTAGTAAAGGCATAGGTTCAGCATCGAACTTCGTAACTTGATTCAATTTGCGATAGTCAACGCAAAGACGTATGTTATTGTCTTTTTTTTCGAACAATAACCATCGGCGAAGAATATGCAGAAGTGGATGGTTCGATTATTTGTAAATCTATCATTTCATCCAACTCCTTTTCAACCTGTGTTTGGAAATGTATAGGGATAGGATAAGGTCTAACCCTAATTGGAGTATGTTCAGTTAGAACAATGTCATGCTCAATGACATGCGTTTGCCCAGGGATGTCAGTGAGGACATCCTGAAATGTTTGTAACATAGACGAAACTTGTCGCCGTTCTCCTAGAGACAAATCAGGAGAAACAGTAACGTCTTTCCATGATTCACTAGAATGAAGTGGGATCATTGGAAGCGGAAGATTAACATCCGAAAAACTTGTTTCCTCATCCTGTATTACAGACAGTGATGAGTAATGACCATGTTGGACATGAGAATCGTCCGTTGCCTGGAAAATAGGCTGTAGATAGTCAGGACGTTCATGGAACTCCGTAAGCATATTGATGTGGAAGGTTTTATGCTTCCCGTTAATATCGACGATGTAGTCAACATCTGAAATTTTCGATATTATATCGTACGGACCTTTCCAACTAATAAGGAGTCTGTTTTCACGACAAGGTAGCAAAACAAATGCTTTGTCACCAGGACAAAGTTGTCGTAAAGTTCTCTTCTTATTAGCAAATTGTCTTGCCTTCTGCTTAGCAAATTCAGAAGAGGACGTTGCCAATTTGCATGCTTCGATAATCTTCTGTCTCAGCGCGATGACATACTCGTAAGAAGATTTTGTGTCATCGTCAATATTGTCAGCTGTTATAAGATCATGCAGCAAAGACATTGGGCCGCGCGGTCGCGCGCCAAAGACAAGTTCAAAGGGAGAAAACCCTGTATGTTCATTGGGGACCTCTCTGTACGCGAAGAGGGCCGCGGGTGAAACCCTATCCCAATCTTGAGGATGATCCTCAGTTATCTTCCCTAATAAGTTCTTAAGTGTTCTATTTAGTCGCTCGACCATCCCATTGGACATAGGATGATAGATGCTACTCAAAGATCTCTCTATCTGTAGAGTAGACATTACTTGAGACATGGTATCCGATATCAGTTGGGTGCCATGATCTGATAATATTTCTCCGGGGAATCCCAGCCGAGAAAATATAAGCCAAAGAGCATCTGCAATGTCAGCGGTAGTAATGCTCTTTAGAGGGATAGCCTCTGGCCAACGTGTGCACATGTCTACACACGTTAAGATAAACTGATGTCCTCTAGCAGATTTGATCTTGAATGGACCAATGATGTCTATCGCCATTTTCTGGAATGGACGAATAGGAATATCTGCAGCCTGAATAGGCGCAGCATGACGAGGACCTTTGGATTTGACTTCTTGACATACTTTACAGGATCGACAATAGATCCGTATGTCCTTGTTCACAAAAGGCCAAAAGAAAGCCGCAAGAACTCTTGACTTTGTACGGGAAAAACCCATGTGACCAGCACACTGAGAGTCGTGTGCATGTTGTAAGATCTTAACTCTCAAATTCTTGGGTACAAGAATCTGCGAATGACTTGACTTAGTGGAGTCTTGCACCATACGTACAAGTACGCCATTCTTCATTGTAATCCAAGATTTACAATTTGAATCTTTATTCGGATCACCTTTCGTTACAAGAGTGAAGAATTTCTTAAGAGTCGGATCTTCTTCTTGTTGTTTTATAAACGAGTCACGAGAAATTACCAAGGGATCATCTTGGTTATGCACTTCATTATCTTCAACAGATGAAGTTTCAGGCATATTGAGAGCTTGAGCTCTAGTGACTACCGCAATAGCAGATTGCATATTTTGATTTTCCCAAACGGAAATTTGCTCCGGAGTGCATTCTTTGACTCCGTAAATGCGACCGATGATAAGATCAGCGATCGGATTCGGCAAAAGACATGCGTGTACATCTCCTGTGAAGACAGGAGTAGCAATCCTAATGATAGCGGTAGAGTATTTCTCTATGGTGCCGCCAAATGTTACGCATTTGACTACTTTGCCTGTAGAATGAGAAGGATCTATGAGTGACTGCCTAACCCCAATAGTTGTGCATCCAGAATCAAAAAGTACTGAGACTGGATTGTCATTTACTAAACCTTTATGTAAGACAAGAGAACCTCTCCCATCATGCGCGATTGACGCAGGAAGAGCGGGAAGAGGATGGCCACAGCTTAAAGTAGACACTGTGGTTGGCTCAAATAATGTTTTGCATTGGGGGCACTGAGATGCTCTCCCAAAATCAAAAGCGGCACATGCCATATTATTAGAGTCATCATTATCTTTATTTTGTTTATAGGCTTCGTGGGACTCTTGCTGTGCAGAGTTCGCCTGGTAATGAGCTTTATGTTTTTTGAATTGTGCTCTACCTCTGTTATTATTGCCTCTGTACTTATCATTGTTTCCACTATTATAACCCCTACTCGGGTTTGAATCATAGCTCCTTTGGTTACTATCATCATATTCATTATAATGAGTATCTCGGTAATTATGATCCTGTTGTCTCCATGAAGGAAAACTTGGATAGTTTCTAGAATGACTTCCTTTGCGAAAGTTCCTGTAATTATGACCACCCCTGAATCGAGGGCTGTCAGCTCTTCTCCAGGTATTCGAAGAAGAACCCTGAAATGATTGGTTACCTTGGTTCTGATAACTGTAATAGTTACCTTTTTTATTAAACCTATTTTGAGGTCCTTGGAATTTGTGAGAGTGATTAGGGTTGTATGGTGTTGCAGAAGCAACTGGCATACCTTCTTTAACCTTACTGTTGCTGATAGCTACGTCCGGATGTGCAGTGACGTATTGGGTACAATACTGTTCCATTTCTTTTAGAGACTTAGGTTTACGCTCATGTAAGAATTCGAGGAAAGGTTTATTTATACTTGACATAATCTTGTCTCTGAGTATCAAGTCCATAAGTGCTTCATAAGTCTTTTCTGTTTTGGATAGCTCAATCCAACGATCAAATGTAAGACGTGTCCTTGCAATGAATTCTGAGAATTCTACACCCGCCTCAGGCACCATTGTCTTAAACAACTTCCGATAACCCTCTTCAGACAACTGATACTTCTTTAATAAGGCTGCCCTAATAACATCATAGTTATCTTTGTCAGCCTCTTCAACCAAACTTAAACTAGTCAGAGAATCACCTTTCAGATTTTCTGATAACTGGTTAGCATATTGTGATTTGTCCACATTATGGGCCCGACAAGAGCGTTCAAATCTATTTAGCCAGAATGTTATGTCATCACTGGAAGGGTTGAACGCTGGTACCTTGACCTTGTAAGTAAAGGGTTTACCATTACCACCAGATGCTTGATTACCATCACTTATGTTTGTTAACTTTAACTTTTCTAACTCAAATGCTAAAAGTTCTTTTTGGTGTTCATGTTCTCTTATTGCTTTTTTCTCTTGAGCTTCAGCTTCTCTTTGTAATCTTTTCTCTTCTGCAGCAGCTTGTAATTTTTTCTCTTCAGCAGCAGCCTCATCTTTTCTTTTCTCTTTTTCCATTTCCATCTGGAATCTTTTTTCATCAGTCTGTATCTGCAATTTCTTTTGTTCATCCTCTCTTTGTAATTTTTTTTCCTCCGCTTCTAATCTTTTCTCCTCAGCTGCTAATTTCTTTTCTTCAATCAATGCTTTTCTTTCTTCAGCAGCAGCAGCAAGTTTTCTCTCTTCTGCAGCTAATGCTTTATCATATTGAGCAACTGCTAATTCTTCTAATTGCTGACCAGTCTTATCAAGAGCCTTGCCTTGTGTGATAAAATAATCTAATGTAGACATCTTGTCTAATAAGATCAGTAATTTGCAAAAGTAAATAAATTCACTTTCTTAGTCTTAAACAAAGACCTTGTATGATAACTTTTTAACCTGTGGAAAATAGTACTTAACTATCCCAATCACTGTGGGAAACAAGCCTTACAAAGGTCTTGTATAAATCCTTATATAATAACAGCTATAAGTTGCTGGTTCACTCTATAATATAAGTGCAGTGCACCAGAAATAGTGTTTATATCATCAACTGTGTACCTTTAGTAATAGCAATTAACTATCAGTTGATTCTTGTACATCAATTTATATGATCAACTATATTTTAAATAGTGTATGTCAATCAGGCACAAAACAAAACAGTTATACAGAAGAACATGAAAACATTTGCGGAAATGAAATAAATCAAATGGGAAAAACAATAAAAGATAAACCGCAAGAGGATAACAAATACAAATAACGCCACAGTATATAAATATAAATTGAGAATAGAACTGAAAGATAGAATAGGGTAGACCAACAAATTACAAACAAATCAAAACAAACTAAAGAACAGAGGAATATTACAAAAACAACAATGAGTACAGTCTTCACAGCTAACACTAATAGCAACAGCTGTCGCAGCAAATTTTCAATCAAGAAAATTGCACCTATAGAAACGCACACATCAGACCCTCTATTACGTGGGATACTCTGTTGTGTGACACCGCCCAACCAAAACAACAACCCGCTGGATACAAACAAATATCACATATAAATATTTAAACATAAATACATAAATGCATAAATAGTATGGCAATATGATGTAAATAGAGTGTTGCAGAAAGAATGTGTTGTAAAGAAGGCTCAGTTACACTGCCTAATAGTACAGTACTGTGGTACTTTATTAAACAAATACTTCTGGTCTAATTATTTTAAATTCAACACAGAAATAGAAGCTCCATCGTTGATGTGAATGATAACAATCGATGTAGGACTTCTCAGTTCAATAACATTTCCTTTCGCAAACACTGTCAAATATTCTCCAGTCCTTATGTGTAATGTTCTATGTTTCAACCAAGCTTGCTGTGTAACACTGTCAGTTGTATGGCAAATGTCCAACGAACCAAATGTCAACAAACACTGACCTAGTTACTGCATACTCTCGACAGGACAGGTCACGCTGACATCACTGTAGAGTTGTACTGTTGATGTATTTGTGTGTCGTAACAGACCCCAAGGAACGTCTGGTCTCAGTAGTTTACTTCTCAATATGGTCACTGTGCAGGTTGACCCAGGAAGCTGGCACACCAGTTGTTAAGACTCAAACTGGCCATTAGTTGTTAAACTCATACTGGCCAGTAGTTGTTAAATCACGTTTTATTTGTTAAATGCCGTGAATGTCCACCAGTTGATAAATGTAGATGTTGGGACTGGTGTAGTAAAGTGTAACGATTGTCAACTCATTAAACCCAGCACAGTTTTGGTCATACAGGTCATCTTGTCCTGGAACGTGATGAGGCTCCGACAAGAATGTGAGTGTAGACAATGAGTGTGTATCTGAATGTCAGTACGCGAATGGTAGAATGATTCGATAGAGTTGACAGGTTGGTAGTACATCACTCATACTCACACTGTTCGAATTCAAGAAGTACTGGAACTACGGTGGTCTTTTATAACATTTAATGGGACGCACACTTGGACAGTACGTGTATGGTTACAGGAACAAATGTCGACATAGACAGCATAATGTTGATCACAGGAATATCATCTTAAGTTAGCATTCATGCTTGGCAAATATCATAATGGGGCATTCGTAAATAAGCATTCAGAGTTCCATCATGTAAATCATCTGGCTTTACTGACTGGGCACGTCAGACCATAACCAATATATAGGAAGGCTCCTAGACCTAACCTCGTCTAACGAATATCCCTTCACGTAAAGTTCAATATATATATATTTTCCATAAAGATATAGGAATCCCAGACATGGGTTCTCGCATGTAGCAGTGATCTCTTGGTTCATCGAGCGATAGTACAGGCATCCCTTTTTCTCACTCGATAAATACAAAGTATATGGATTTCAACATGGCTGTGCTTCTCTCGTGAGCTTCACTCACTATTGGATACAGACCAAAATTGGTCATTCGTTAAATGTCCTCATTTCTTCATAGCTTCTATCATAGAGGTAATTGAATAGTATCATATAATCTAGTGCTGATACATAGGAATGTCATCTTCCTTTGAATAAATATTCTTTTCAAAAGTACCACTGTGCATCTGCTTATCGACAACGATGGCGAAGCCCAAGTTCATAATAAATTGTGGTTTTACCTTTCTATGCGAAATATAACTTTGCCATTCCTTGGCCAAAGAGAATAAACACTGGGGTAAAGTACATACAACATGTCTAAATGACTATCACTTTTCCCCATCTACTTATAGATCACTTTTTCGGCGATAAGCCGGCTACAACAAAATTCGACATCTCGACAGGATGACAGCCATGAATCACACCCCCTGCTAGCGATACTTCCGCTGCATAGCCTTTGACCTTTTCTAGCGACAACCAACATAGTTCGACTTAGAAATGTAAAGATATCCATATATAAGACAGACTCGTCCTACTCATACAAACACTACGTATAAATTCAGGCCATAGATATACTGAAGCAAGAACAATCTATTCCTACCCAGGCAAAGAATAAATCGCAGTAGGCCTAGAGTCGTCCGCGGAGTCCGATCGAAGATGACGGAACTCCTTTCAAGGGAAGTAACTCAAAAATGACTTCTCCTTAAGCACTTAAAAAGGAAATACTTTGTTTACAAAATATTTGCGAACATAATAAGTATATAAATGTATTATATTGCAAGATAGTAAAGATTGCACTTTACATCGTGCTTGTTTGTTTATTACATTTTTTAAACTTATTCTGGGGAGTGGGACAACCGTACTGCGCTATATAATTAAGAACAGTAAATTGTTACTTTCACAATCGCCTTAATTGGCAGGATGAATAAAATAAGGAGTAGCTACTTTGAAAATTGCTACCAAGATGGAATGAGTTCAATTGCCAGCGAAGTCGGAAAAAAAAAAAAACTATCAGGAGAGTGACGCTTTGGAGTCATGATGTAAGTGACTCATTCTTTTACCGCCACCTTTTCCCATGTTGGGAGCTGCTCCAGTGTGGGTAAACTACACTTAACCTTTTTTTCCCCAAATTAGTCAGAGTACCATAGAGCGCCTCAGTAGAACACATCGTGTTGCGTGACGTCACTTAGTAAGAATGATGACGTTAGCAAGTAGTCAAGGAGACGTATGATTTCTTACAACGGTCGTTTGTGTCAGCCCTTCCGGTTGACTAGACGTGTTCAACGTAAATGTATAGGCCTCTTGTGGGAGCCCTTCGAGGTGTCCAGACGTAGGCTGGCGTGTGGGTGATTTATGTGGAATGCGGATCACTTAGATGAACTATTATTATATGTATGTACATCATAGGATGTGGAGGCGAGGACGTAAGTATTGAGTATCAGTGTGGATAACAACTGTATGGTGAAGAAAGAAACCTGAGTCGGACTGATATCTTTATAAGGGAGATAGATATGATTATTTGAGAGCGAACGATGAAGAAGGAGAAGAAGTGTGAATACCAGAATTTATCATTTGTGCATCAGCATCTATGTGTGAACTTTATTCATTGGGCCCATGATGTAATAAGCGTGTCGGACCGCCTCAGCGGTACTTTGATCATGATTATCAGTGTGTTGTGAGGCTGAGAGTTGTGTGATCTCTCACCACCAGTCATCTAGACAAACTTGGCCCATTACACGAACACCGACATCCGACATCCCACCAGAAGTATCATGGATAAAACACATGTGTGAAGGGGTGACACTTCTGATGATCAGATTTCTCCCTGTTGCAAAGAGGCATCAGAGAAGAGTTGGCCACTCGAAAAGCAGCAGCTGAGAGACTTTTTCAGGCCATAAATCGAGTATTCCTCAGCAAGAGAGAGGTTAGTAAGAAAACGAAGATGGCTGTATACCGTTCCACCTATGTCCCAGTCTTGACATATGGATGCGAGTCATGGGCAATGACCACAACCCACA
Source organism: Oreohelix idahoensis (assembly GCA_024509875.1). NCBI lineage: Eukaryota > Metazoa > Mollusca > Gastropoda > Stylommatophora > Oreohelicidae > Oreohelix > Oreohelix idahoensis. The sequence goes on from JAMPIV010002877.1 coordinate 228,710, forward strand.
AAAGCCAGATCCAAACCTCAGAAATGAGGTAACTGAGGAAGGTAGTTGAAGTAACAAGAAGAGACATGGTACGCAACCAGACGACACGTCAAGGCCTAAAATTCCACCCCCTGCAGACCCAAGTAGAACAGTCCCAACTAAGATGGTTTGGCCATGTCTGCAGAATGGGAGAAGATCGGCTACCACGACAAGCATGGGAAACAAAGAGCCAGGGATCCAGACCCCCAGGACGACCCAGAGTCCGCTGGGAGGACAACATTAGACAATCTTTGAAGGACCGAGGACTAGAATGGAACCAGACCAGGAGGAAGACAGCCGATAGGATAGTCTGGCGCTCTCTCTTCCAAACCTCTACACCTCACAGTAGAAGGGGAACGACTAAGTAAGCAAGCAAAGCAATTTGTGGAGTTTTGTATCATTGCAGTAGTTTTAAAAAACAAATTCTGTTCCTTGCTCTTGAGTTGATAAGGAAGAGGCAGAGAGGAAGGGAACTAATCACCCCACCCCCTCGATGCTGGACCTAGTATATGAAGTCTCTAACACTTCACTCCCTTACTGCAGCATCTGCTACGGGACTACCTTTTTACCGGGGAACTACATAACGCTACACAACAAATAATATCAAACAAACTAAAATAAAAGTATGGTCGGACAACAGGGACTGACATTGTCTGGGCTCCCGGGATCAGTAAGGGTCAATGGCCTTGTCTTGTATTCCACTGTTCACCTCCCTCGTCTCCACAGTATCTGTCAACTTCATTGACATTACTATTACTATCACGCCCTCCGGCCTTAATACCTCAGTATAATACAAGCCGACAGATGCCCACAGCTACCTCCTGTATACCTCTTCTCATCCTCGGGCCTGTCGTGACTCCCTTCCTTTTTCACAACTTCTCCGCTTCCGCCATTTGTGCCAAGACGACGATGACTTCCACTTCCGAGCAAATGAGATGTTGGAATTCTTCCGTAGCAGACTTTATCCGGAACATGTTCTCATCTCTGCTCTCCAACGTGTGCTCCCCATCTCTCGTCAGGAGGCCCTCAAATCTCACTATAAATTCACTTCGGATAGAGTCAAATTAATATTGACCAATCACCCTCACAGTACTGCTATCAAACAGATCCTTTTCCGCCACCTCCCTATCCTCCAAGCAGAGCCTGTGACCCAAGAAGTATTCGGTGAAGCACCTTTGGTGACATATAGACGCGACAAGAACTTTAAGGATCTTCTTGTTCACAGCCGTCTCCCAAAGGAGAATGCCACTCACTTTGGCACACTACCCTGTGGTCGGACACGATGCAACACGTGCAAGTATGTCATCTCAACCCAGAAGGTGTCCTTTCCTAAGGCTACGTACACCATCACTAGTAGCTTCACGTGTGAATCGCGCAATGTCATTTATACGATCATATGTAAACGTAGCTGCAAAACCTATATTGGCCAAACAGGCAAACGACTTGGGGACAGATTCAGCCAGCACTTAAATGACATCTCTCAGCAAAAGTCCACACCAGTTGCCATACACTTCAATGGTCCTGACCATCATGGTCCCATTGACATCCAGGTCACAGCGATCCGATCCTGCTCCTCTGACACTGCCAGCCGAGAACAGCTTGAGAACCGTCTTATCCACCGCATGGGGTGTCTAAAACCAGCCGGTCTCAACACTTTACACACCTTTGTCTGAGGTCACCCTTTCCTCTCTTGCTCTATTTTGACTCTTTCCACTCTTATCCTATTCTTCTATTTTTATGCCATCCCCCATAATATGTATGAATATACGCTGTTTCTAATTTGTCTTGATTTTTTATTTCATATTTATTTATCTCCCACTCATTCTGTCCTCTTCTATTTCCAGTCCCCACTTTTATTACGTTTGGGTAGTTTATTGTTCAGTTACGTTTTTTAGTTTTTAGTTTCTTAGTATGTATTGTGTACATCCGGTGGCGGAAGTCACTTCCTTTTCAGCCACGCGTCCATAAGCGGACAGCAAATAGTGATAGGATTTCGATGCCTTGCATTCAGTGAAGTACCTAGGTTTTATTTTTATATTTATTTAAGTTCTTATGTGTCCTATCTAGCCTTCACTTTCTTTCCTTTCCCGACGAAGGCCTTGTGGCCGTAACGTAGACTATTTTCTTTGTCTTTTGTCCTCGTAAGACGAATCACCTTTTTTCGATTTTTTTTTTCAAACCCATCCATTATTCCACTGTTATAAAGCTTTAATACGCTGTTCAACCTTTTGGTCATATTTGGGGTATATTGTAACTACCTATCCGACATAGAGGCTGGTGGAGAGTGCGCCTTTAACATCTGTGTGCCCTCGGGCACTGCCCCGTTGCTCGATATCTCTGTCCGCCCTTGCCTGACGATCGCCTGAGAGTCTCCAGCCATGTAAAAAGGTAAAGGAGCCCGTTACACGCCCATTGAGGCATATTGGGAATATGGTGTTAGGCCCATATTATCTTGACCGTCGGCACACTAGGGGTGATGTGGTCGGCATCACGCCGGCCGCCTTAACCTTCCCAGAGTTGTTCTGATACCCATTTGGGGCTGGGTCGACCCAGGAGCCATTTGTGGCCTAAAAAATTCCCGCCTCATCTGGGGATCGAACCATAGACCACTGCGCTAGGAAGCCAGTGCACTAACCACTATGCTACCGCGGCTCCCTTCCAGCCATGTACGAATGTCAATATTTTAATTTGTTAAATACTGCTCACATTTGCCAGTTGTGGGCAATGTTATTTTCATATGTACACAGCAGTATCTGCTATAAAAAGACAGTGCTATAAGTGGGAAGATAACATCAAGAGATGGGCACGAAAAGAGTCTATCAGAGCGCACCATCAAGAGATGGGCACGAAAAGAGTCTATCAGAGCGTACCATCAAGAGATGGGCACAAAACGAGTCTATCAGAGCGCACCATTAAGACATGAGACAGAAAACGTTGGAGATTTATTGCTGCCGACTTTCGATGTGAATGTGGCACAGGATGATGATGATACCTTTACATTTTAGTTGTAGATAGCACAAATAAAGGCCTTATTAATTGTGCCAATTTTCTAATATCTATGTGTTTTAGACATACCACATTCCAAGCCCGCACTCAAAATATGGTACTCATTTCTTGTAATCGTAAGCAAACACATCAAATAATGTTTGTCAGGAAATGAAACAAATCATGTAAAATGTTACAAAAATATATACTTTAATTTCTATTTTCGCTCGACACAAAGCATATATCTACAACTGTTGCGCGCCAGTTTGCTGGAAGCCTGCACCAAATCACTCATCATGTAAATTTATATATCAAGTTGTTTTACATTATGAGAATCCCAGCCATTAAGTCGAGTTTAACGACAAACCTGAGAAAGCAAATGTCACACTCTTTCTTTGTCTTCTGAGAAACTCAGAATACATTTTTTAAATATATTATTGATCCCTCATTCGTGTAGTAAAATACGACTAATATGAAGTTTTTAATTGGGCTGGCAAACTCATGGTGTAAAAATAGTTGAAACAGAAACAACCGCTTCATGAGTACATACTTTGACCCAGGCTTCGTGTAATGATGTAATAAATCCCCCTGTAGTTTCCGGGGAAAGGATAGGCCTACTGGTTCTTGAGGCATGTCGTAAGAGCATACTAATTTAAGATTGAGAATAGGACTGTCAACTTCATCATACAACATAACATACTTCAGAAACTACCGTTGTGAGACCGGGTACCATGACATGGACTTCCTCGGGGTGGGGGTGGGGGAGGGGATATTGGTGGCTCACTGCTTTATATGGAGCTAAATAGGAAATAATGATGATGATAATTATGATGATGATGATGATAATCATGATGATGATGATGAAATGTGAATATAATTCCTTTATATCAAATGATAAAACAGCAACATCAAAGGTTGCAACTTTCCTGGCACACAAAGTAAAAAAATATAAAAAAGTTCATAATCCACAGAAGTGCTGCCTCTTATCCGAATTCACAAGGCACTCAAAGATACATTTATAATTTTAATGTTTCGTTGCTGCAAGAATTATTTAGTTCATAATCTCCAGAATAGTAGTGTCTGGTTCAATGATTTTTTGACCTAAGGGGTGCTACCCATAATTTTGTAGAGGAAAACACTGCAATGGGTTACGTCCCTTACGTTTCGCAAATTTTAAGTTTTAACCGACAAACCTTAGAGGTCGTCCACGTATGACTTCACGTAGTGGGGAGAGTGTTTACAATTATGTGACGATAGGGAATGGGGAATTTGAAAATAAAAAAAATGTGTGATGACGCACAAAAAAATAAGATTGAGGCTCACTTCTTACATAAATGATGTTGAAACAAGATAGATGTTGTAACCTAAATCCTCATAGTCTAGTTGTTTAGGGTGATCAAGAAGTCTCTCCGCAGTGGGTTTAGTGCTTAAATATTATGGATCAAGGGAAACAATCCAAATGATAAAATTATTATTAAAAGGTCGTAATTTACAACTCTACATTTATTTATTTTACATAGTAATTTAAATTATTTAAACAGACATTAGTGCTTTATGCCTAAATTTAAAAAAAAAACTTTTTTTATGTAGTAGTAAAGTAAATTTAATTAAAGTCAAATAAAATAATGTTTGTTTACTGTATTATAAAATGTTACATTCATATTATTAAAGCACTGAACCCACTGCGTGTGACTTGTCGATCACCCGGTATTTATGCAATAGTTTAACAATTCCCTTGTGGACGACTTATGTTAATATTATAATCTCAGCTAAAATAACGGATAGTTATTATTACCTTTAACTGTTTTTAATTATTTTTAATTACACGTTTCTTTCTATCCGTTTTTTTTTTTTTGGTAATACATTGTAATACACACCTTTCCCGTTAACAATGCTGATCTGCTAAATAATAGATTTCTAGTTCGTTCAGTGGAGTAGCACCTGACTTTACCGTAGGTTAATAATAACGAAGAGAAATAGTCCACGGATAACAAATTCAGTTTTTGTTTTTTCTTTTGTTTTGATTTTTGTTCAGTTTTGTTTGTTTGTTGTTTTTTGTGTGAATTTTTGTGGATTTGCACTCAAGGTTAATTTTATTTTATGAAACTTTAACATAAAATAAGAACTGACGTTTCTGGTGTGTTTACTGTCATTTAAATTTGTATCTGAAAAAGTTACATTATCCTTTGGAAAGTACTTGTGCCAGATCTGATATTGATTGACACAAAATGCGGAAGTTATAAGAACATTATTAGCGTAAAACAAGGTTCTGAGAAGATCTAGATTGTCTTCATAGGAAAAGCATCATTTCTGAAGAAAATACTATTTACAAAATCAAAATATACTTACTTAGAATGTGTTCTGACAAATAATTTTCACAGATTTACATTCAGGGGAATATACATTATACGGGTATAGACTAATCCCCATTTTCTTGTTTCTGCTGTTTTGACTTAACATGCCCTGTAGCTCCTCCCCTTAAGATGGTTTTAATTTAAGTATGAGTTCTTTCTTGTAGCTAGCGACAAATTAGACACGGCACTTAGTGCTTCCCGAGGCATCAAAGAGTGCATACAAATACCACTGGCTCATAAACTCTTTGTAAAGTTCGTTATGTGCTTCATCAAAATAACAACAGATTGAAAAAAAAAAAGGTAGATGGGGAAGAAGAAGAAAATCACACCTGTTTACTCGCTTAAAATAAACCTAGTTCTTTTGATCGTTGGAGCTAACAAGAGCTACCGTAAAATGTGAAAATATGAATGTTTTTGATGTTTCCTCCAACAAAGGAAGAAAAAAAAGGTGTAAGGGACGTAACTCGTGCTTTAATAAAGCATTTTAAAAACAGTTTTCTCCCTTTGTCTCCATCATAACTTTCTGAATCCTGCTTTCAGAAACTATTTTATTATCGACCACATTTTTGTTTACTGTTTACCTTTATTGCAATGCTGATCCTATGAAGATGTGGAATACACAGGGCCTAGGAATTCATTAAAAACCCAGCAAGACCCTGCCCAGGAATCAAGGAACGCTGGGTTAATATTGACATGATTTATTTGATGCACGGAATTTTAGTTTTTTACACATTTTTGTTTCGTTTATTTACATCTTCCAGGTTTAGTATTTACAACATACTCTTTAATCCACCGTTGCCATGGAAACGTAGTGGGAAGCTGATTTTTTATTTCTTAAACTCAGTGTGTTCCATTGGCTGCTTTGAGCCCGTGTTGTTGTAGAATTTATGTGATGTTGTCTGTCCGTCTGCCTCGTGATTTTCCTCTAACCATGAAACCAGATATTCTACTGTTGCAGGCGCGCAGTGGTAATTTATCGGGCTTCATTCTCATGAGATTACCAAACCACTTAGTGTGTTCAAAGTTGGTTATCTGAACAGATCACAAGCGCGCGCAATATCAGAGCCACTAACAATGGGCATTATCATACAATCTTAATGTCTCTTAGTGTCTTAGATCTTCTTTACGCCCAATGTCTTTTGATGCAGGTGATCATGTTTCTCCACAACTTCCTGTATCCAGTACTGTTTATCAATTCTGTTGTTCACTTCTTGGGACCGAAGACGCATCAAAAGTGAGGAATTCAGTAAGCGACCCATAGCTTGACTGCTTGCGTCAGGGTCAGCGAACCAGAGCTGACCAAGACCCTACTCCACCTCCAAGTGGTGGTCCTGGAAACAGGCTGCATCACTGCAGTCTGGTTGTGAGAGTAGGGATCGAAGAGGGAAGGCTAACTTGGTCCCAAAAGTGCCATGCCGAAAACGGATGTGTCGGGCCGAAAGGCGCAGAAATCGGAGCTTTGCTGTAAACAGCGACACAGCGTAACAAACGTCCTTTTTAGGACGAACGCGGAAGAAGAAGAAGTTCCCTACTTAATTCTTCTCATGCAATGACGTATATCTGGCCAGTATCTCTTCTATTTGTCTTTCTCTATCTCTTTAAACTTCAATATTTTCAAGATAATATTATTGTATTAGATTTGTACAAGGTTACTGCTTTTTATGACACTTGTGAAAAATACACAATCGTTGATCATTTGTCTTAGATCAAGATTATAAAAATAATAAACAGTTAAAAACAGTTAAATTAAAAAAAAAATGTATATCGGAGTGCTACTGTTGATCAGAATCGACATCATAGCACTACGGACAAACCCATTGGTGCTCAGTCTCCCTCAGTAAGTATAGAAGGGTATGAATGCTGATTGTTCTTATGGCGCGCTAGTTGTATACAGAGCCGGTCTTTGAACATTAGGCGCCTAGGGCGAAGGATTTGACATGCGTCCTCTCCACCCAACACTTCTACACGCGAAAGTGAAATTCTCCTATAAAATGAAGTAATATTCATGATCAGTGATAGATAGATGTTCTTGCAGAATAAAAAACATGGCGTAAACTAGAAAAATTAATATTAAAAAAATGTCACATATTGGTTTTAGTGATCCCTTAATAAAAGATTTCTGGCGTGATGCTGACCACATCACCCCTAGTGGTCAAGAAAATATGGGCCTAACATCATATTCCCAGTATGCCTCAATGGGCGTGTAACAGGATCCTTTTATAAAAGATTGACATTGCGTGCCTTGGCCTGGGCGAATTGTGTCACAGCTAAGAAAAGACAAGCATCTTGACGAAATAAAATACTTTCCTGTTTTCTCTTCCCTGCTACGGCACCCCCTTGCCCTTAGCGCCCAAGGCGGCCGGCCTGCTCAAAGGTAGGCACTAGTTGTATGCACGCATGACACACCCTCTTGGAGCGTACCGCTCAGTAATTGTATTACGCTCTCAGCAAACCCACTATACTACAGTAGCACACCTCCTCACATCCAGAGCAGTCTTCTATAACGTTTCTATGAACGGTTTACCTTCTTGGTTACGAGGCACGCGTCTTTCAACCTAGATATGTGACCTTTGGTTATATCAGTGCGCAATTGTCAGTTTAAAAAAATAAATAAATAAAAGATTACAATAAACTATCTGAACCCACACGCAGCTCTGATAAAAACAGCTAAAGGACAACTAGTGTGTATCAGCTAACATAACTGAGACATACAAAAGACTCGTTGTGTTTCGATATTTTTTTTAAATGGCCACAACCACAAAAATTGATGACATCATTATCCAAAATGGCCGCCAATTGAAGGGAGCCTTTCCACACTCAAGGTCATCTTTGGAGCTGTGGCTAATAATTGTGGCATTGTAGATTATAAGTTAGCCATCGACGGGTGGAGTTAAGATCCTTGGTACTCCTTTATAGCTTCGTTTTCTTTGGCTTTTAGGGCCTTTAAATACTTGCTTTCAAACTTGCTTTCTGGCTGGGTGTAAGAGAATGATTTTGAGAGACCAAGGAATGGGCTTGAGCTTGCCATACTGGGCGTACTGTATGGGAAAATGATTCCATCATCTTTCACGTGCGGGTGCCATTGATTTCCATGATAATTCTGATAAGCATCACCCATTCGGTGTTCCAAGTTGGTCATGCCCATTACTCCTCCAGGGGAGGAAGGGTACTTTCCTTGAAGATGCTGGTGCATGGAATCTCCCATTATCACGTCAGGGGTGATATCCAGGGTAAGAAATCTCTTGTAGTTTCCCGACTCGGTCATTTGTTCTGGAATGACGTCATCGTTCGATGAGGGTATCCCGTGTTCTGTCAGGCTGTAGCGGTGACTCCCATCCTTCAAATTCGTGGGCGGGACTGGGTTAACTTTGGAGAATGTCACGTAATGCTGACGATCGTTGACACCACCTGCGAAAAAGAGAAGCGTTTGGATTAAAGTCTCAAATAATTTATGAAGAAAACATCCCGTTCAATCTCTGATGGGTTATCTTCTTCTTCTTCCGTCCTTAGCCACTGACCGTCAAAGCAGTCAGTGGCCATTACGCCTAGTGGCGTCTTAGGGCAACAGCAGATAGGTTTTCTTTGCCATTGTTTCCCATCACGCCTATTGGCGTCTTTAGGGCAACGGCAAATCAATCCATTTCCTGTTGTTTCCGTAATCGAAGTGACTGGCAAACGGGTGATCAGCCCGTTGGTGATGGGTTATAATTATAGGATATTTAGTGTCTCTAATTTAAGATAATATGTTTAATTGCCAATAGTTGCCCTTGGCATTATCCCGCCGGTCTCATTATTGTAAATACAGGGTGATTAAAAAGCCACTGTCTATTTTTAAATACGGAGTATTAAACCCTGAGGCATGCCGTATAAGACGACTAAGTGAGGTTGTGCATGGTGCTGGCATCATATAAAACAAACTGCCACACATACCACCACTGCTAGAAAATGTAACTGCTTTGTACAGGCTTCCCGTGGGACCAGCTGCCACTGTGGCTTCATGCTCCGTAAGGAGCTCAATAAAAAAACGATCATGGTAATGATGATGGAATAATGTAATATTGTTATTTTCTATTGTTCATACTTCTTTTATTTTAGTAGGAAATGCCGGGATAAAGTCCGAAGAATTGAAGTATAGGCCTACTATTTCAGTTGTGTAAAGTTTACGTCTCGGCACAATAAGATGCTCGGGGCTATCACCTGAAAGGCACATCATTTGCATAATCAGTTATGACAAAAAGATAATATTAGACTTTTAGAATGTTACGTACCGATAGTCTAGAAGTTTCGCCATAGAACAGGACTTTTAAAAATAAAAGGGTATTCCTCAACTTCAAATTATCTCTGACGTCAAGCTTTATAATTAGAAAAGTGATTTGAGTACGAAAATCTTTCTAAAACAGTGGCTTAATGTGAGCATAGAAAACCTGAAAAAATGATGGCTCGAAACGAGTATAGAAAACCTGTTAGAAAAGTGACTTGATTTGAATATAGTCTCCCCTACCCCCGGAATAAATAAATTAATACACTTTAGCTCCCCAAGGAACATAGGTCTTCAACAAACGCATGCCAAATCTTCCTATCACGTGCCATCAGCTCATGTTATTTCCACGTTTTCCTCATCATTTTCACTTCCATCTCCAGTTATCTTCTCCATGTCTTCTTTCGTCTACTTCTGCCTCTCTTTCCCTGGGGATTCCAGAATAAGTACTGCCTTGTAATGCTGTCAACAGATGTCTTCAGTGAGTGTTTGCTCTATCCATCGCCAGCGCTTTCTTCTCATCTAGTTTTGTTCCACTTGTGCTTGGCTTTATTTGAGCATAAAAAGTCTGTTAGAAAAGTGGTTCGATTTGAAAATACGAGGCTATTAGAAAAGTGGCTTGATTTGAATTCTAGAATCATGGCTTAATCTGAGTATAGAAAACGTATTTAAAAAAGTGGCTTGATTTGAGTGTAGAACACCTATTATGGTGTCTTCATCTTCTTATCATTTCACCTTTCAACTCCCAAAGGAATATAGGCCTTCAAAAAACTTAGGCTCAAGGTCTTTCCGTGACTTTTTTGCCCAAATGCTGTAAAAAAATGTAACACCCCAAAAACTTCATTCATCAATTAACAGTTCAACTAAGACCATTAAAACTCAGACATCCATGACAGGAGAAGGTCCTCAGATAGGGAGGCGCAAGATATAACACAGAGAAAGTCAAAGGGCGTCAGTGTTGCTGCCTGACCTTCTTTCTTCTAGGAGAACCTCCAAATTTTGATGAAGCAGACATGGAAAAGCCTTGAGCTGATTGCGCGGGAAGGAAGATTTGGCCTAAGTTGGTTGAAGGCCTATGCTCCTTAAGGAACGGAAGGGTGATATACGTAAAAAGCTAAAGGTAGTCCCATAGCAAATACTGCTGTAGGGAAATGAAGTGTTAGAGACTTTACAATACTATGTCAAGCATCGAGAAGTGCGGTGACCAGATCCCTTCATCGCTGCTTTTTCCTTCCCTAACTCAAAGAGCAGAGTCAGGTATCCATGTACAGCTGGGTAGACTGGAGCGTGTGGGTACCGTGATTCTAACCCGGCACTTTTGCTGCGAGAGATATACGTATGTATATCAAATGCACCACCTTTATTTTTCTTCGTTGCAAAACCTACCTTGTCTAAGTCCTTGGCTTTCATTGTTTTGTCTGGAGAGAGTTAATGTGGTGTTAGAACTATTGCATACAGCCATTTCTAGAGCATTTCTCTGGGTTGCCTTCTGTCGTGCCATCTCTTGCCGCTTTGCTCGCTTTTTCCTTCGAAGCCGGCACATGACGCAGAGAGAAATGATGACGCAGGTTACAATGACTCCACCGACAGCTCCCCCGATAATTATGGGAAGAGGCACTATACTAGAGTCACCGGTAGATTCTGTGTAGGTGAGAAAAAAAAAACATTTTTCTAAAATCTCGGAAAGTCAGTTATTTGGAAGTCATGTATGGACATTGCGTACCTTAGTATCATCAAGTAACTATTGTATCATCAAGTAACTATAGTATCATCAAGTAACTATAGTATCATCAAGTAACTATAGTATCATCAAATAACTATAGTATCATTAAGTAACTGTAGTATCATCAAGTAACTGTAGTATCATCAAGTAACTATGGTATCATCAAGTAACTATAGTATCATCAAGTAACTATGGTATCATCAAGTAACTATGGTATCATCAAGTGACTATAGATCAAGTAACTATGGCTTCATCAAGTAACGATATTATCATCAACTATAGTATCATCAAGTAACTATAGTATCATCAAGTAACTATAGTATCATCAAGTAACTATAGTATCATCAAGTAACTATAGTATCATCAACATCACACTTATGTTCCCCAAGCAGCACGAGCCTTCAACAAATCCATGCCAAATCTTCTTGTCCCGTGCCATCAGCTCAATGTGTTTAGATATCTTCCTCATTCATTTCATGTCTTTCTCCAGTTCTCTTTTCCAGGTGTTCTTCTATCACCTTTAATCTCTCTTAACTTGGAAATTACAGAATAAGGACTGCCTTGTAATACTATTAAAAGGTTTCTGAGTATGCGTTCTAGTATGCGTTCTAGCTATGCATGGACCGTTTATATTATATACAGTTGTTTTAGCAACACACATTAAAAGTTGACGCGGTATTAGTAGATGTAGTAATAGTAGTAATAGTAGTAGTAAAGTAGTAGTAGTAGTAGCAGCAGCAGTAATATTGGTTGTGATGGTGGTGATAATAGTATTAGCACGGATAGAAGTGGTATTAGTCGTATGCAAACAAAGTCGCAGAAGTAACATAGTAGAAGATGTATGAATAGCAACAGTAGTAGCAAAATTAGTAGAAATGGTAGCGAGTGGTTAGAACCACAGGTAGAAGTACTATCAGAAGTTATTTGATGTGTTTAGTTGCAGCAGTAGTTACAGCGTTTTATTAAAGTAGCATAATTTATTGTAGGATATAGTTTGTTCTTATAAGTAGGATTAGAAACAGTAAGCACTTGTAGTAGTGTTCTTAGAAGCAGCATTAATACCAGCAACTGTAAAGGTGTTATTAGAATTAGCATCAATAGTAGCGATTGCTGTGGTGTTATTAAAAGTAGCATCAATAGTAGCAAATGTAGTGTATTATTAGAAGTAGCATCACGTAGAAATAATTCTATTGGTGTTCTTAGAACGAGCACCAATAGTAGCAATTATAGTGGTGTTATTAGAAGTAGCATTAGGTAGAAGGAATTATATTGGTGTCTTAGCAGCAGCATTAGTATCGGTTACTGTAAATGTGCTCTTAGAAGTAGCATCAATAGAAGCATTTGCCGTGATGTTCTTAGAAGTGGATTGAAAATAAAAATGGGTAATGCGTCTGTTGTGATTAAAATTTGTAGCAAAGTTGATTTTGCTGGGGAGGTTATGATGGTATCCTAAAAGAAAGAAAAGGTGTCTGCTATAACCGTGTGAGGTCAAGCAAATGTAGGCCTCTGACTCTATAAATGATGATGATGAATTATGTGCAGAGAACCTACAGCTACCTCCCTAGGTCTCACACGGTCAATCTTCTGGCTCTAGTGTATGGTGTATGGTGTACCTAGTGTCTAGGGGAGAAATGAATGATGGTACACAACAATCAAACACTTTAAGTTTCTATTAAAGAAGTTAATAACTAGCAGTTAAAGTTTTTCTTTGAACAAATATTTACAATTTATTTTGCCTGTCCATTCATAGCTTGTGGACAGGTCTTTGAAAATAAGGACAAGATAGTTTACAGAAAAGAACAATTTAAAATGTTGGGACAATCTGCCCAATAACTAAAAGTTATTATGTAGTTATAAATGTCCTTCCTGTATGAAATATTAAATTAGTTCACTTTAGTTATCTACCGGGAGAGTCACTGTATATGAGGGCTGTAGTTCATCCTACCCCCATAAAATTCCTGTGTAATATCTTGAAACACAAGAAAATGTCAGAGATGCCCCAGATGTTTAACTCTTCACCTGGGAGTCCTTGTTGTAAGATAATTCAATGGGTAGTTGCATAAATTTCAAGTTCAACACTCGCCAAAGCTCCTACTGGATATTCGACAGCATATAAGTCTGGTTGGAGACTGGTTATCGTTTATAAGCACTCAGCAGGTTTCCTGTCACCAGCCGGCAACAGGAACATAGACCCTCTGCAACAAAAGGACACCCTGGCCTTTTATCTCTGATCATTTATTTTAACACTTAATTCCCTACGTGGGTATGGGGTCAGCCTCGCGTGCCTTACAAATGCACTCGCCCCGAATCGTACAGGACTCCCACCTTGTTGTGACCACACCTCAAGTCCTTATAGTAGATACGCCACTGTACGTTCACATACTTTTCTTCTATACAATAATGTAGAGTAACCACATTTCCTGTGATATGATCTTCTCTTCTTTTCTTTTCACTTATATTTGCTTCAGGCATGTTAAACAGTGTTCATTGAACACAGAGGCTTGCTAAACTATTTTAATAGAATAATATGTCAACATAATTATAACAACATACATCAGTCAGATACCGTTTAATGTGGGGACTCAACAATGTCTGCTTCCGACATGTCCTTCACTTTTTCCCCAATAGCAGTATCTAACTTTGTAGTTGGACCAAACATATTAAATTTCATAAAATATCCTTACCACAATCAAGAAATATATAAACAAATGACGCTGATTTGGTGAAGAAATGACCTCAGCTTCCTCCGAACTACACAGACTGTGAATTTATTCTTTATTTAAGTTTAAAATTAACACAGCTGTTTTTCAGCGTATCTGTATACAAATATTAGTTCAACTGGCAATGAATAGTCAAAGCCTTTTGCTAATATCTACCAGCACTAGCCAATCGTAACGTTCTACTACTTGAATTCAAATGCAGTTTGAATGAAAAACCCAAAATAATTTTGAATAACTGGTGGTCGATTGGCTAGTCTGCTCTAGTCATGCCCAATACAAAAGATATTACGTTTAGGATTACATTTCTCCTACCGTTCCCCTTTCCCATTCATACTCTGTTCACCCCAAGCGAATTTGAATGTACCTCCCTGCCTCTTTTTTCCAGCTCGCGTCCCCCTAACGTTACCAAAAAAACATGAGCAGGAACGCCAGTGTGTCTGGTCGTGTGTTCTTAGATATTAGTATTTCTTCAATAACTTCTCTAATACTGGAACTATCATATTATTTAAAGTACATTCTTTCTCAGCTAACTCTACGTCATACTACCATATAATTCTTATGGGGAACTTCATAATGGTTTAAAAATTTCCAATTTTTGTCATGTCAATCGTCAAATAAAATTTTGCACAAGTCCGCCATCTTTCCTCTCCTTCGTCTTGCGAGCATGTATTTTTCAGATAACTAACTTGTTTTAGTTACGTCAGAAATGCTACCACTAGGAGGAAATAAAATTGTCTGCGTGGTTATGCCTTGGCTGGCTTTTCCGCAGTGTGAATATATGCGTTGCAGACTGTGTCAGCGAAGCGGGGTGTAGACGGGGCGGGTTAATAATTTGCGTTACTAGTTAGCCTTGTATCGTGTAATTCTACCAAAAAATGTAAGGATTCCTACTAATTTTGCTACAAAGTTGACAGAAAGTGTTACTTCAGATAGCTATATTGCGGTATGCTTCCGCCAATAGTTAATTGTAAGGCTAGACTACAAAGTGTATGCAGCAGATTGGGCAAAATTTAACTATTAGTAGTGTTTCTCGAAAACGAAACTAAAGCGTGTCAGACTTTTTCCGTGAAATCGTTCTATAGGCTTAGCACTGTACAAAAAGCAGCGCTGCTGGCTTCGAAGATGCCAACCGTCAGACACATGCGGGCTAATGTATTTATTATCGTTTTATGCCTAAATCGTACTAAATTGAGCGTTTATTCTCGCATATTTTGCTACATACCTCCCATCCTAAAACATGCATTCATTTGCAGATTATAATATGCGAGATAACTTAGCTCCATGAAGTCTAACTCGTTTTTCTGATCTTCATCATAAGGATGTCTGCTCAAAAAGTCTGCGCCAACGTTCAAAGGGCCGGGAATGTATTCTATTAAAAATGAGTATGGTTGCAACAAGAGAGACCATCTCAATAATCTAGAATTTTCATGCTTGGCCTGTGATAAGAACACGAGGGGGGAATGGTCCGTTTGGACCACAAATGTCCTGCCATATTGTAGTGGATTTGATGGTATTGTATGATGGTGATATTACTAAGTGTGATGCATGAGGTCAGCTGTGAAGGCTCATGAGATAAAATGTAGCTGTGAATTGTCAGAAGGCCCTTCTTGCTACCACTACGACCTCACACCTATCTTTTTTTTTCTATGAATGTGGCTACGTTAAATGTCTAGGGTAATGATATGTAATGTGTTGTGGTAGTTTACATACACACACACAGATATTTACTAAGTCTAATAATATTAATAAATGTTATAATACACTGAACTAACTCAAGTGTGTAAAATTTTTGATAGTAATTTTCTTTAAATTTATTTGTTCTGAACCAAGGTTTTAATTTGTTCAGAACATATGAAAGGTTTTGCAATTATGAAAGAAATGCATGAATATTACATAATAAATGCAAGGTGTGTACATATGTATGTTACCAGACTAGTTAATATTACTACTGTTTATAGTTGTAATTTATTTTGGGAGAACATTTAATGGATGTGCTTTTGGGGTGGCCTCATCACTCCCTGTCTATGGTGACTACACATTGTCCAGTTATTGGATGGAATTTTTATGGGTGTGTTAGGAAATAAATTGAGTTGGTGAATTCTCAGCAGACCAGGCGCTCACGTAGCTTGAAGGTGTAGCTCTGGTGCTGAGATCTGGTGGCCCCACCTCTCCGTGCTTGGGGGCAATATCAGAAGTCTGGTGGCCCCACCTCTCCGTGCTTGGGGGCAATATCAGAAGTCTGGTGGCCTCACCTCTCCGTGCTTGGTGGCAATATCAGAAGTCTGGTGGCCCCACCTCTCCGTGATTGGGGGCTATAATAGGCCGCTCTGACAAAATGTTACTGCACGGGTCCACTCTGGTAATATTCAACTACTCAGTTGACACCACCTTGGTGCCAACTAAAACTCACAGTTCTGCAATCAAAGTATTAGTCATGTGTCAGAATTCCATCCTCTAACCATTTCTGGACACAACACTACACAACAACAACACCACATAGACGGGTCAGATCTTTCTGACCAAACAACACATCTTACCAAGTTGGTTTCACATAGGATAAGTTCTCCCAGACTACGTATTCTGAAATATGTTCATTAGCTTCCTGCCATAGAATAGGATAGGTGATATGTTCCACTGATTTCAACACTTGATCTGTCCTTCATAATCCTTGCTGGAGTTTATGTATTTTATTTGTCTCTAGACCCTGAACTGGGGCGGGGGGTATAGAGCGAATCCTTACTTGTTGTAAGGGACAGATTATGCTATTGCAGTATCAAATCACTCGAAACCTTAAACAAATATTAAAATGTACAAAGAAATAATTTCAGTCTTACCAGAATTATGAATATAGAACACAGTTAAATGCTAGCAAAACTCAGCTGAGCTGCTGGCCTTAGGATGGCGTCCCTCTAAATATTTCAATAGCTTCTGGGAATTACACCACTTAATAATTCACTGTGTCTACTAGGACAACTTATAATGACTGGCACAAAATGCGCGTCTGAGCGCCGATAATATATTCATCTATGGCCAATCACTGCCTTTTCTTTTTTTCAAATTCAAATATCCTACAAAAAAGTCATTTCAGTCAAACCTCAGTCAAGTATGCCTTATTGTCTGTTGGTCCGTCCGTCTCTACTTGCGTTTTCACAAAAAACACACTTGTTTTTGAACCAACTCTGCCTTCCCCTACACAATTTTGCCCTTTAAAGTTATTTTTAGCCACAATTCTCCGTCCCACCCCGTCTCTTCATTCCAACTAGATTTTAGCACTTGCGTCTTCAAGGCCACAATTTTTTGAAAATTAGTGACATGTTTTATTTCAATGCAGACGATCGTTGATATGAACAACACAGTCTTTTGTCAATATCTTTCTTATTATCTGTCCGTCTGTATAAATGAAAGTATATTATTTCACTGCTCAAGATGGGCCATCCGGCCAGCTAGGCTTTATATTCCTAACATTATTATTAAGAAAAGTTACTTTTCAAATATTTTCTAGAATCTTCTGGAATGCGTTCATCACTGCATTCAAATAAACGGACTAAGTTATCGCAAAAGCGTCCAAAAAATGACTGTGGCGTATAATATCCAAGGTCCCTTTTGTCGATTTCTTTACTTTATGTCAACTTGGGGAACGTGACTTTTTCCTCCTTTCCCCACCAATTTGCGTCCTTTTAGCCTTGCTAGTTTCAAGCACGCGTTCAGTCAGATTTTTCCTTTTGATCTCCGTTCTCATCCCGTTCCGTTTTGCCTTCAAGTCTAACAATTTAATTTCCATGGCGGGTGATGACCCGCGGCGTGGGCGATCATGTATTCTAGCAGCTTACGCATTAGTTTTTATCCATACGTTGTATCATTGGAGATATTTTAACGTTGTATCACGGTTAATTTTGTGACACATATAAATAAATCTGGAATTTCTTTATCGCCCATATTAAAGCGAGACATTGTTTTCACTGGTTGAGTAATTTTTTTCCGCCTTGTTCAACTTGCGGCTAGCATACGCGACTGGGTTCAATTCCCCATCTTGTGAGGAGGACCTTTGCAATAATGTAGCGCCCAGGCCTACATTGCTTGCGTCACTTCTCACAATAAATTCTTTAGTCAAGTCAGGCAATTGCAACACTGGCCTGCTTGTAAGCTTCTCTTTTAACTTCTGGTAAGCCAATTCACACTGTGCTGACCAAATTATAGTATCAGGTTGACCTTTGCGAGTTAAATCGGTCAAAGGAGCACATATAGAGTTAAAATGTTTGATATACTTTTGGTAAAAACCACACAGAGACACGAAAGATCGCACATCTTTTTTTGTTTGTGGTCTAGGTGCTCTTTTTAGTTTTTCCAGATTCTTGGGATCAGGGATCATGCTACCCTGATGTACTGTATGTCCCAAGAATTCCAACTCTTTACAACCAATACAGCATTTTGTTGGCCTAGCGGTTAAGTTAGCCTCTCTGAGTCTATCAAACAGCATATTCAAAGAGGTAACGTGTTCCTCAAATGTTTCCGTAGCAATGAGATTATCATCCATAAAATTCGAAATACATGGATTTTTCAGGGGATCCAGCAATTTTCGCATCATCCTAGAAAACACGCTCGGGGCATTTTTCAAACCAAATGGTAACATGTTAAACTCATAATGCCCTTCCGAGGTGCTAAAGGCTAAATAAGGTCGAACCTCAGGCTTTACTGGAATCTGGTAATAGCCTTTGCTAAGATCCACCTTAGAAAAATATTTTGCCTTGTTCAGCCTGGCAAAAAGTTGAGTAGTATCAGGTAATGGATCCACCTGACCTTCTGTGACAGCATTCAGTTTCCTGTAATCTATGCACAGTCTATTTTCTCCTGATGGTTTCCGCTACAACACCACACAGGAACTGTAAGGAGACTCACTGTGAGAAATAATCCCTTCTTTTAACAGATAATCAATCTCCTCTTTCAAAGCTTTTTTCTTAGCGAACGGAATCGAATAAGGCCTCATACAGATGGGTGCTGAGTCTAGTAGTTTCATATCATATGACAACAAATTTGTGTGTCCCGGTTTATCAGTTAACACATCTGTATGTTTCTCAAGGACCTGTTGAACCTTCTCCTTCTGTCCTTTTGTCAGGTGATTACTGATTTTCACCTGTGCAAACGTTTCACTGGTTTTCAGTGGATATTCAACCGAGGAGAGAGGTTCATTCTTCATCTCGGTTGCTATAGACAAGGCCATTAAATGTGATCCCTCCTGGATTTGTCTGTCCAGATATTTCTTCAAAAGGTTCACATGATAGACTTTCTCCTTTCCCTTTTTGTCTATCTTATAATTTGTTCTTGATACCTTTTCCAAAACTGTATATGGCCCTTGCCATCCGATCTGAAGTTTATTGTTGCTGCCTGGCAATAGAAGAAGTACCTTCTCCCCTACAGCAAGTTCTCGATCCTTCGCTTTTTTATTATAATAAGCAGCATGCTTTTTCCTGGCTTGTCTCAAATTTTCATTTGCCAGTTTCCATTTAGTTTTTAAACGAGTGGTCAGTCCGTTCACATATTTGTATGATGAGGTAACAGTCTCCTCTGCCTTCTCATCTGTCCAGGTCCTTAGCAAAGTTACATATGGACTTTTAATTTTTCTGACATAGTATTCATGGCACCTGTCAGGTCCTTTACATTGGAAGCTTTGTTTTGCGGACGTTTCTTTCTTGTGTCACCACACAAGAATCTACCACTACCAATTTGTTTCCTGGGGTTGTCTCCCCTCAGGTTCAAATTCAAATTGAGAGAACTTCGCTCTCTTTTTTCTTCCTCCAGTTTACATAAGTCCGACCGAGGGATCGTCGGCTTATTCTGTGGTCTAACAGTTCTTTGTACTCGCTGCATAGTGGCCATAGTAAAACATTTGAGAGAAGACTGTCTGTGAAACGGGGGTTCCCATTCTCCTCTGTCCACTTTATTATAATTATTTTTCTTTCCAAGCCTAATTTTGCCCCGTGGCGTTTCTAGGTCCTGATTCCTTTTCCCACGTGTGGGTGTTCCCTCTTTAGGTTCTGGCTCAGGTTTGCCATAATGCTTCTTTTGCATTTGGTTATTATTTTTCCACCCTGTGGAATTTTTCTCGCTGCACTGTTCGCAGTCTTCGACACATTTTCTTATGTCATCAACTTCTCCGGGCCAGAAATATCCAACAGATGTTCTTTGGCATGTGGTACCCATCTTCTGGTGTTCACCATTTAGAACATGTGTTTGTCTCATAACTTGTGCCCTATATCTCGATGGCACTACTACCTGTCCACACCCGGATAATCCTGCTTTATCCGCCCTGCAAAGCAGTCCATCATCCAAATAGAAATCTCCTTTCCTTGGAGGGGTATGGAGTTTTTGGAGTTTTTCAAAACACGGCTTCAGTGACCTATCTTCAGCCTGTGCCTTTCTCCACTGTTTACGAGACATTGTTTTTGGTGGTTCCTCCTCTTTTTTAGGAGTCGACCTGACCTGAAGCGTGACCATTACTACAGGTCTCCTTCCACAATTTTCAGTGTTATGGTTGTCCATCCGACAATTTTTACAATACCTCTTTCCTTGGTTAAAAGATTTTCTTTCATCATTTCTTCTATCATTGAATTGTGAGGGTCTATTCTTAAACTCATTTCGAGGCCTATCAAAGTTCTGTTTATTTCTGTTATCGAATTTGTTATGGTTTTGAGGGGCCTTACTCTGATCTATTTGTTTCTTCTTTGTGCCAGCTACCTCTGACTGGGCTGCCTGATACCTCTCAGCGACATTTATTATCTCACCCAGCCTCTCCGCACCCTGTTCCATGAGAAACTTTCTCATGTCTGGAGCCATGGACTCTCTCATCTGTTCAATGAGTATCATCTCTTTGAGATCTTGGGTTTTCCCCAAAATAGCCTATTTCTCCATATACGTTTCCAACCGGGCGGAGAACTGGTGATAGGTCTCACCCGACAGTAGCCTGGCATTCCTAAATTTCTTTCTATAAAACTCTCCGTTCTTTTCGTATCTTAACAGAAGAGCTTGCTTCAACATGTCATAGTTGTCTTGGTCATCCCTGCTCATTTTGGAAAACACTTCATAAGCTGTTCCCCGAAGTCCCTGAGACAACTTTACCCCCCATCTTTCTCTTTCTAACCCATAAGTAGTAGCTAAAAGTTCAAACCTGCTTAAATATCCTTCTATGTCATCGTCTTTCTCAACAAAATGGTCTACATGAAAACCCATAGCTGAGGTTGAGGCTCCCTGACTAGTAGTGGCATCTGAGGCAAAGGGGCTAGCACCATTTTCAGGAGCATGGCCTTGAATTTCCAACTCCCTTAGTCGTAACTCGTGCTCCCTCTGCAATCTTCTATCTTCTGCTTCCCTCTCGGCAGTCAATCTCTTTTCTTCTCTTTCTGCAGCCTGTTTCTTTTCTTCTGCCTCCCTTTGCAAACGTTTTTCTTCTGCCTCCATCTGTAACTTCTTAGTCTCAGCCTCCAATGCCCTAGCCTCCTTGTCAGCTTCAATCTGCAGCCTCTTAATTTCTTTGTCAGCCTCAATTTGTAACTGTAATTTTCTTTCTTCTGCTAACTTCCTATCTTCCCTTTCAATATACTTGTCGCATTCTGAAGTTACATATTGAACCAACTCTGGTCCATCCATGCCCATCTCTTTAGCAGTCTGTACAGCCGCAGAGCGAAACTTGGCCAGATCTGCCATTCTAATAAGTACAAAATGTTCTAACAAAATCTCTAACTTATTATAAATTTATTTAATTAAATCTGGGCTCTGACACTTTCTTCACTTCCCAAATCTTGGGTAATACTATATGGGGATTCCCTGGGAAAATAGACTGTTGTTAAAGCAAAACCCCAGACCCCGATGTATGTAGTACTAAGAGAAATTCAGATGCCAGGACAAGCCTACCAATTTATGTAGCAAAGTTGATTTTGCTGAAGAGGTTATGATGGTATCCTAAAAGAATGAAAAGGTGTCTGCTATAACCGTGTGAGGTCAAGCAAATGTAGACCTCTGACTCTATAAATGATGATGATGAATTATGTGCAGAGAACCTACAGCTAACTCCCTAGGTCTCACACGGTCAATCTTCTGGCTCTAGTGTATGGTGTATGGTGTACCTAGTGTCTAGGGGAGAAATGAATGATGGTACACAACAATCAAACACTTTAAGTTTCTATTAAAGAAGTTAATAACTAGCAGTTAAGTTTTTCTTTGAACAAATATTTACAATTTATTTTGCCTCCATTCATAGCTTGTGGACAGGTCTTTGAAAATAAGGACAAGATAGTTTACAGAAAAGAACAATTTAAAATGTTGGGACAATCTGCCCAATAACTAAAAGTTATTATGTAGTTATAAATGTCCTTCCTGTATGAAATATTAAATTAGTTCACTTTAGTTATCTACCGGGAGAGTCACTGTATATGAGGGCTGTAGTTCATCCTACCCCCATAAAATTCCTGTGTAATATCTTGAAACACAAGAAAATGTCAGAGATGCCCCAGATGTTTAACTCTTCACCTGGGAGTCCTTGTTGTAAGATAATTCAATGGGTAGTTGCAGAAATTTCAAGTTCAACACTCGCCAAAGCTCCTACTGGATATTCGACAGCATATAAGTCTGGTTGGAGACTGGTGTCGTGAATTATTCTAATCCCCATATATAAATTAAAACGTAAATGCAAAGCCTAACAAATAAATTTAATAAAAGGAAAGAAGAATGGTAAAGAACAGTGCTGTCACAATGCCTGTACTCGAAGTCCCCCTTGTTTTCTACTTCGTCGGCAAATTGTAACGCTTTCACGTTGATAGTAAAAGCCTACTGTATTATTACCCGCTTTCTTCAATGAAACGTGTACTGTATTTCTT
Organism: Oreohelix idahoensis; assembly: GCA_024509875.1. NCBI lineage: Eukaryota > Metazoa > Mollusca > Gastropoda > Stylommatophora > Oreohelicidae > Oreohelix > Oreohelix idahoensis. The sequence goes on from JAMPIV010002877.1 coordinate 251,635, forward strand.
GGGAAAACCTTGAGATACGCAAGCTGATCAATGACCTAAATTTAATATTTCATTCATTCCATTTTATACACGGCGTAACTAAAAGACAGATGGACTAAAGGATAGAGAGAAGGGAGAGGCAGAAAGCAGGGACACGTGCAACACTAAACACGCGTCGCGCGATACACAATTGCTGCCATCACGCGTGTAAGGCCACATGCACTAACTTTATTTCAATTCGACAGTGATAAAATTCACTACCCTTCCCAGAGTTAGGTTTTAAAATCCTGAAAAACGCTTATTGGGAAAGATGACATTAGATGGGTTTACGTTTGAAAACATGACAGTACCCAGACACCACATGGGGAGTGAAGTGAACAGGAGGTGGTAGAAAATGCACATTTTGAACGCAGCCACCTAGCTCCCTTAAATTCGTATATTTGGATTCCTTAGGGTTTGCTGACAAAGAATATGTAAAACGTTACGCAAATAGTCTAGGAATTACCAAGTTAACTCCTATGTGATTGGAGCGCAACAAATGAAAGACTAAACACGATTGGTCGGACTATAAATACTATCTTGTGTTGTCAGGGGAAACGTGAGAAAGGGGTACTTTTTTGAAAAGATGTGTAGACGTGGTGTGATTGGGTAGAGCTGAGAATATACTCCATTCAGAGCGTCTGTTCATTGCCACATCTTGTAATAAACCTACTAAGAAGCAGTGCGTTGAGCACCAGTGTATATTTTTTATAAAATAAAGCCTGGGACATCGGCAGATCGGAGTTGTGCTATATTCATTGCCAGTCAACGAAACTGTTTATTATTATTTCCATGAATTGTGGTAAGCTTGAAATATTCAATATCTTTTAATGAAAATTGAATGTAAATTGATAATTTATGTCTGTATATATGTGTGGTTCAGTAGCGAACATGATGTAAAGCCTATCGTGCTCCAGCCTGAACAGAAGGTGTCGGAGGAAAGTAAAACTGCATGGAATGGCCAAACAGTACACTGACACCTAGATTATTAACTAGAAAGAAATAATGCTGGAATTGCAGAGGCGTAGTAACCATTAGGGAGGGAAATACTGGTATAAAGTGTTTCAGATGAAGCTGACAGTTGGCCTAACGCTCTGAACTCAATGTTTGTGATGTATTGTGCTCAGTGTAAAAATAGAGTATAAATTAGTTCTGACGTAGAAGGTACAACCTTCTTGTTTCAGGGACCGTGGTCTTAAAGTTATTGAGCAGCACCTGGTCAGAGCTTTGCTGAAGCCAGAGGTGGACAGCATACTCCTTGGTCCATATAGCATCCAGTGGGGTGGCTCCAGAACTCATTACAGTAATCAAGCAGAGGAGTCTTTTACGGCAGTCATCACGCAAGATAAGAGAATGTGGCCATGGAGCTCAACATTATGTACCCCCATCTTAAAATGACATTATAAACTAAAATTAAGAGGGGAATTTAATTGTTTTAATACCAGGAACTGAGAACATCTCCAATACTAGTTCCAATAGAAACAAACTATTGAAGTCATGATGACAAATACCAACAGAGCTTGAACAAAACAAAACCAGTATTACCTCATATTACCACTACACAACTGACACACATAGGATACCATTAATAATATATGTCACTACATGAATCATATTAATAAATTCTGTACATATAACTTGTAATTAAAATTGATTGTGATTCCTGGTTCCCTTTGTATTTGAATCAGGACACATATACATTCATGACAGCAATGAATACATATTGTTATTTGAAAAGTTATCAGTGACTCCTTTAAGATATCCTCTTAGAGTGTTTTATGTATGTGAGTGTCACAGTGTTGTCAAGTGTGGTGGAATACATTAAATTGTTTATCTGTCTGTTGTTGTTATGACTTACAATTCATCATACACATACACTAGACATATAACGTAGTCATCACACTATTCCAGAATAATTCTGACTGAGGTATACATATGTGGCAGTAAGTAAGGTTATCTATAATACACTACTCTTATTAGATATAGATACCTTCACAGCTGATCTCAATCAGTACACTAAGTCCCCTATAAATATTTATAACATCCCATTTTACCACAACTGGTTGGCGTTTATAAGCACTCAGCAGGTTTCCTGTCACCAGCCGGCAACAGGAACATAGACCCTCTGCAACAAAAGGACACCCTGGCCTTTTATCTCTGATCATTTATTCTAACACTTAATTCCCTACGTGGGTATGGGGTCAGCCTCGCGTGCGTTACAAATGCACTCGCCCCGAATCGTACAGGACTCCCACCTTGTTGTGACCACACCTCAAGTCCTTGTAGTAGATACGCCACTGTACGTTCACATACTTTTCCTCCATACAATAATGTGGAGTAACCACATTTCCCGTGATATGATCTTCTCTTCTTTTCTTTTCACTTATATTTGCTTCAGGCATGTTAAACAGTGTTCATTGAACACAGAGGCTTGCTAAACTATTTTAATAGAATAATATGTCAACATAATTATAACAACATACATCAGTCAGATACCGTTTAATGTGTGGACTCAACAATGTCTGCTTCCGACATGTCCTTCACTTTTTTTCCAATAAGCAGTATCTAACTTTGTAGTTGGACCAAAAAACATATTGAATTTCATAAAATATCCTTACCACAATCAAGAAATATATAAACAAATGACGCTGATTTGGTGAAGAAATGGCCTCAGCTTCCTCCGAACTGCACAGACTGTGAATTTATTCTTTATTTAAGTTTAAAATTAACACAGCTGTTTTTCAGCGTATCTGTATAAAAATATTAGTTCAACTGGCAATGAATAGTCAAAGCCTTTTTTTTGCTAATATCTACCAGCACTAGCCAATCGTAACGTTCTACTACTTGAATTCAAATGCAGTTTGAATGAAAAACCCAAAATAATTTTGAATAACTGGTGGTCGATTGGCTAGTCTGCTCTAGTCATGCCCAATACAAAAGATATTACGTTTAGGATTACATTTCTCCTACCGTTCCCCTTTCCCATTCATACTCTGTTCACCCCAAGCGAATTTGAATGTACCTCCCTGCCTCTTTTTCCAGCTCGCGTCCCCCTAACGTTACCAAAAAAACATGAGCAGGAACGCCAGTGTGTCTGGTCGTGTGTTCTTAGATATTAGTATTTCTTCAATAACTTCTCTAATACTGGGACTATCATATTATTTAAAGTACATTCTTACTCAGCTAACTCTACGTCATACTACCATTTAATTCTTATGGGGAACGTCATAATGGTTTAAAAATTTCCAATTTTTGTCATGTCAATCGTCAAATAAAATTTTGCACAAGTCCGCCATCTTTCCTCTCCTTCGTCTTGCGAGCATGTATTTTTCAGATAACTAACTTGTTTTAGTTACGTCAGAAATGCTGCCACTAGGAGGAAATAAAATTGTCTGCGTGGTTATGCCTTGGCTGGCTTTTCCGCAGTGTGAATATATGCGTTGCAGACTGTGTCAGCGAAGCGGGGTGTAGACGGGGCGGGTTAATGATTTGCGTTACTAGTTAGCCTTGTATCGTGTAATTCTACCAAAAAATGTAAGGATTCCTACTAATTTTGCTACAAAGTTGACAGAAAGTGTTACTTCAGATAGCTAAATTGCGGTATGCTTCCGCCAATAGTTAATTGTAAGGCTAGACTACAAAGTGTATGCAGCAGATTGGGCAAAATTTAACTATTAGTAGTGTTTCTCGAAAACGAAACTAAAGCGTGTCAGACTTTTTCCGTGAAATCGTTCTATAGGCTTAGCACTGTACAAAAAGCAGCGCTGCTGGCTGGCTTCGAAGATGCCAACCGTCAGACACATGCGGGCTAATGTATTTATTATCGTTTTATGCCTAAATCGTACTGAATTGAGCGTTTATTCTCGCATATTTTGCTACAAAATTCATAACGAGTGTGCCTATTATATAGTTAGCTCAACAGGGCTCCTGGTTTGTTTATTTTAGACGGGTCACAGATAAAGATGGGTAAACATTTATAACACATAAGGAAGGGAACCCATTGTAAATTTCCGGTGTTGTGTCTTGCGGTTCGCACTAATGACCAGTCATCGAAGCATCATTTTTTGGTGATGCCTAGATGGCCGGGAGGATAGTGTGATTCGCTTGCATAGCTAGGCGGTGTTGTCGCACGGAAGGTCCGGGGTTCGAGTCCTGGGTAAGCCACTCACGTCTGTTGTTTTTCTGTTGTCTAGTGTTCTACTTCTTTATTTCTTACGAGTGCATGAAAACATACCTTTATGTTTGTCTAATAAAGACAGGTGAGTGACGTTAAGCCGATATGATTGGCTGGCTCACGTGAAACTAGAGGAGCAGAAGTGCGGGGCCTTACACGATTGTGTGTCATGGCGAGTGGACGTATGTGTTTGAGCTCCTTATTGTAGAAGTGTTTATAATGGAGTTATGTTTTCACTAATACATCAAGATCTTCGATGAGATGTATTTAGTTATCTAGTCATCGGTATTGACAAGAAGTATAATTGCTCAGTGTCGAGTGTTAAGAGATATAAATCATATTGAGAACTAAAGGACAGCCTTCCTGACATGGACTGACTGCCTACGGTATTTCGTCTACTGCATATTATCTGCCATTATATGTTGGCCTGAACTATTGTATGTGGAGCTGCGTGCAGTCTGAAATAAATTGTATATTGTCCACTTCGTCAGTTGTGACTCAAATAATTCTGAGTGGTGTTGGCTGGTTGCGGTGTCTGAGAGATTTACTACCCTAGACGTCATCTTGGCCACAGGAACCATCCTGTTATTAAATATTAACATTAACAATCTAAAAAGACACGTAATAGCGTCTTACTTGGAAAGGGGCACAGAAGCAGAATCTTCCTTGCTCCATTTCAAACCAAACAACAACAATGTCTACTTACCATCAACAGCGCCCTCGGGTTTTCTGTCGCCACTGCCAGTTTTCCCAAACCCATCTACATCATTTCGGTTTACAGATCCGCCTATGGGAGCCCGACCTTTGGCTGGTCTTGTGCGCGTGCACCCTTTCTCGTCACTGCGATCCCTGCAGTTGTCTAGGCCGTTACACAACAGACTTGCAGGAATGCAGACATCCCCACATTTAAATTCCATCTCACTGCATTCCCCTGGAGATGTTTTGAATGTCAAACATTAACATACTAGAACGTTAAATCATAACATGTATGAAAGTGTTTTGCAAATAAACAGTGTGTATCTCCATATTAAGAAAAGATATAATTTATTCCGCTACTTAACGCATCACCATACGTTAATATTTCACATCGTGTACAAGGTTATTAAAAAATCACACTTCCCATTTTAAAACCGTTTCATCTTTACCGCCGTTTGCAAGCCATAAGTCAGAAGAGTTCAGGACCACCACTGGTGTAAGATAAAGTGATATTCTTGTCACCCTATTGCTTCGTACTTCTCATGGACGATGTCATCAAACCCGAGGGTTTGAAGAAGAGTGGAACAAAGTATTCTGTTGGGTACTGGAAGATGAGACATGTCTGTATACCAGAGCAGGCATTTGTCGACGATGTTGCCTTGATTGTTAAATCAGAGGCACATCTTCAATCCAACCTGCGAGTCTGGAAAGAAGCGCTGGAGAAGAGAGGGATGATCATCAGCAGCTCCAAAATAAAAACCATAGTGATATCACGAGATGAAAAAAAGACATCAGATTATGCTGAGAGCACAGGTTCTGGTCAACCACTTTAAATACATTGGAGCTGTCATAGACTGGAAAGGGGGCATCAAAGAACAGTTGTCCACCAGAAGAGCAGGTTGGAATACATTTTCAGGCTATAAGTAGATGATTCCTCAGTAAAAGAATAATTAGATAGTAGACGAAAATGGCTGTGTACCGCTCCACCTATGTTCCAGTCTTGATTGATGGGTGTGAGCCATGGGCAATGACTACAACCCACTAAAGTCAGCTCCAAACCTTAGAAACGAGATATCTAAAGAAGGTGGTTGAAGTAACAAGAAGAGGCTTGGTCCGCATCCAGACGATACGTCATGACCTCAAACCCTAGTCCTTGCAGACCCGAGCGGAACAGTCTCAATAACGATAGTTTGGCCATGTCTACACAATGGGAGAAGATTAGCTACCACGACAAATATATGAAACCAAGAGCCAGGGATGCAGACCTTCAGGACGACCCAGGGTTTGCTGGATAGAAAAACATTAAACAATCCATGAAGGACAGAGGACTAAATTGAAACCAGGCCAGGTGAAACACAGTATGACGTTCTCTCTGGCCAACCTTTACATCCCAGGGTAAAAGAAAAATGACTGAGTAAGGCTAAGTATACACGACATTAGTGTCAAAACATATTGGTATACCATTTGTCCAACAAACTCCAATGTAATTTTGGTGTGACCGGTAGCTTGGGACTTTAAGAATGAAAGAGAGTACATAAAAATGGTTTGAGAAAGTTGAATAGAGTTGTTAATAGACTATATGTCTTTGTTAAGGGGAGGTAAAATGAGCAGAAGAGTGTTTTGAGGGAAGGGAGGTAACTCCGTAGGTCCCCTTTTGAGAGATGTAGCTTCGTGATTTGGTTTGGTATTTCATGTGAGTTTTAAATTATGGTGTGACTGATTTGCATGGCAATGTTTTGGTAGTGAGATTAAAGAAGATTGTACGGGTTTTGAGTTTAATCAGCAAAGGGAGATGACTTTAAATTACGTCCCTTGAAATGTTTTGGTGAGCGATACAAAAATAAACACGCACGAGAAAAGAGTTGCGAGGGTAAACACATTTTTAGCAGAGAACAAAAAAATGTTAAATCGGAAAGAGGATTAAAAAAAAAGTCTGATTTTGAAACGCGCTTAGCGCAGGATAGCAAGTTTGCTATGTATTAAAGTTGTGTAGTGGCGAGCGATGTTTGATGGTATATATTGCTGGCAAACAAGCCACTAAAGGTGGTTGTTGCTGTGGTCATAGTATTGTATCAAATTATTTTGCCGAACCAACAAGACGCTCAAACGCCACCTTTAATAGATGATAGATAAAGACAAGAAAGACAATGTCGCCAGTTCAAGATTGTGTTAACAATTTGTCAAGACTACAAGACAAACAGGTATGTTGTGTTAGATGTAGAGACAATAAACAGTAGCTAGGGGCAGCGTAGAACAAGTGACTATTGATACAAATAAATAGCCCTGGTGGTTAACCAGTCTTATATCGAAGATACATCGATTAGTTTCAACAGTCCTACGGGCCTTATCAAGGGTTAGGAAACCAGAAGAACAGAACAGTAGATGAGCTAGTAATCTTAGAGACAGCGTCAGACTACATAAGAGAAAAAAATGATGGAGTGAGAGAAGATTTATTTCAAAAGTTGCCTATGAACATTGTTATTATGGAAGATGACCAGCCTCAGAGAAAAGGTTGGGCATGAATTATGATTTCAGCGGATTTGATGACTAGCTGTAAATAAACATCTTTGTTGTTCACCGCTGTTTGAGGTCAGTACTTTTCACCAGATGTTCTCCATCCCATCATCTGTCTGCCGTGTGATGTTATATCGTCAAGATTTGTTTTAACATAGCATCATCAACACCTAGCTGCCTACTGTCGGGACAGTGAGACGAGTCCCACTATACGACAAGTACCATCAACACTAACATCATCCGCTGTACGGCCACAGTGGTACTGATAAAATTACTGCTGAACATCTGCTTCAAAGATGCACAACAAATGTGGAACAGACAAAGCTCATTTGGCCGACACTAGTATCATTCGTGGAAAAGCTCTACGGAGATTCAAATAGCCTCAACTGACTGCTGCTTTCTTTGAAAACATTCAAGTAGGCGTCTGAGAGTGGACGAAGAAGAATAAGAAGAAAATATAACAGAAGCATACTACTCCTTGTAGAGGGAAGACCAAAGACCACACGGAGAAGAGAACAAGAAGCAATGAAGGAATGAAAACTACTCCTTACCAAGACGAGATCAAGTGACGATTTTCAGAATGAGAACCGGACACTACAGACTCAAATACCATCTGCTCAACAAATTGAAAATCGGACAGACATATATTGTGTCCTTGTGGTAAAGACAAGCAATCAGTAGAACATGTCCACCCCGAATTTCTGATCCAAGAGAGGAGCAGATTGACAGTATGACCTTCTCAGACCTATTTGAATGATCAAATGTATGGCGATAAAAGAAGCCGGAGGTAAACTGCCAAAGTTATGAGAGAAATTGATATTCAAAATAGAGTAAAGAAAGAAGAAGTTTTTTTATTTAAACTTCTTTCCTGCATGGTGGGCCTAGTTTAGTGAAGTCTCTAACACTTCATTCACCTGCGGCAGTATCCGCTATGGGACTACCATTACCTTGTCCTGCATAATTCATTCATTACCCTTTAGCTACCCAAGCAGCATAGGCCTTCAACAACAAATGTCAAATCTTTCTGTCACGCGCCATCAGCTTAACATCTTTCCATATCTTCCTCATTAGTGTCATGTCCATCTCCAGATCTCTTCTCCATATATTCTTTCGTCTACCTGGCGCGTGTCTAGTTCTTGTAATCAGTTCTACATTGGTCACCTTCTCGCTCCTTCTCAATCCTTCTATTCTACGCAAGTACTCATTTATGAAAGTCTGTAGTTTTCGACGTTCTCCATGATTTAGAGCCATACAATAGGACTGACTTGACATTTGAGTTGAAGATTCATATTTTTCTGTTTTGGACTTAAATTCCATAAATATAACACAATGTAATTTAAACTCATTCTGCCTTCTGTATTCTTAATTTAGTGACATTATCTAATCCTTTTCCTGCATAAAGTAGGAGACATTTAACTATGCAAGTATAAGATCATAATTACTTACTTACTTAGTCGTTCTTCTTCTACCGCGAGGAAGAGAGAGCGCAATACTATCTTATTGGATGTCTTCCTCCTGGCCTGGTTCCATTCTAGTCCTCGGTTCTTCAGAGATTGTCTAATGTTGTACTCCCAGTGGACTCTGGGTCGTCCTGGAGGTCTGGATCCCTCGTTCTTAGTTTCCCATATTTGCCGTGGTAGCCGATCTTCTTCCATAAGTATAAGATCATAATTAATAAACTTTAATTTCCTAGAGACATGAAGTTGTGGATAGACTTGATCGCCTACGCCACCAGGCATGGTACTTGAAGAAGAATAATTAATAAACAAAGAAGAAGAATTAATGAACAAAGAAGAGGAATTAATAAACAATGTCCTACCTTTCCTAACAAGTGTATAAGTTGCACTCTCCAGGGTTGTCCGCTCGTAGATTGTCACGTTGTTCATGTCGCATCTTTTGCGGTGTTTCATTTCTAGTTCTGACGATCGCAGGTAAATCTAAACACAGAAACAAATATTGTGTTTAGTTTAGAATGAACAACGGTTGATTTATATTGTTTCGTTAAAGTGATGAGAGTAGCTGTGGAACTAATGGATTACACAAAGACATGGAAAGATCTTGAGTGGATGTCACAGGACAGAAAGACTTGGTATAAGTTTGTTGAAGGCGTATGCTACTATGAAATGTGAGGAAGAAGAAAAAACGATAGTTAATTTAAACTGCTTCGTAAAAGAGACGGGATTGACGATTGAGCTAATGGATACCCGAAGAAAATGATGTACAGAATCAATTTTTTAAGTGAGAATGTTCATCGAACATAATTCACGAGTGTCTGGATATTTCATTTTTACAAATACAAAATGGGATGATGATGATGTAGATGATAATGGTGATGAGGACGACGATGAGGAAGATGATGATGACGATGAAGTTGATGATTATGATGAGGACGATGATGATGAGGACGATGATGATGGTAATGAAGGAGATGATGATAATGAGGTTGATGATGATGAAGATGACAATGATGAGAATAATGTTGATGAGAATGATGATGATATAACATTAAAAATACAAAAAAGTGTTAATATTCGCGCATTTAACCCAATTAGTAAATAAGTAAAGAAAACACTGAGGTCAACAGAGACGTGGTTTTTCACAAGAATGTTAACAATACAATGGACAGTACACAAGAGTAATGAGTATGTCCTGAAAGAGGTCAGTGCTCAAAATCCCGAAAGAGGTCAGTGCTCAAAGTCCTGAAAGAGGTCAGTGCTCAAAGTCCTGAAAGAGGTCAGTGCTCAAAGTCCTGAAAGAGGTCAGTGTTCAAAGTCCTGAAAGAGGTCAGTGCTCAAAGTCATGAAAGAGGTCAGTGCTCAAGTCCTGAAAGAGGTCAGTGCTCAAAGTCCTGAAAGAGGTCAGTGCTCAAAGTCCTGAAAGAGGTCAGTGCTCAAAGTCCTGAAAGAGGCCAGTGCTCAAAGTCATGAAAGAGGCCAGTGCTCAAAGTCCTGAAAGAGGTCAGTGCTCAAAGTCCTGAAAGAGGCCAGTGCTCAAAGTCCTGAAAGAGACCAGTGCTCAAAGTCCTGAAAGAGGTCAGTGCTCAAAGTCCTGAAAGAGGTCAGTGCTCAAAGTCCTGAAAGAGGCCAGTGCTCAAAGTCCTGAAAGAGACCAGTGCTCAAAGTCCTGAAAGAGGCCAGTGCTCAAAGTCCTGAAAGAGGTCAGTGCTCAAAGTCCTGAAAGAGGTCAGTGCTTAAAGTCCTGAATGAGACCAGTGCTCAAAGTCCTGAAAGAGGTCAGTGCTCAAAGTCCTGAAAGAGACCAGTGCTCAAAGTCCTGAAAGAGGTCAGTGCTCAAAGTCCTGAAAGAGACCAGTGCTCAAAGTCCTTAAATAGGTCAGTGCTCAAAGTCCTGAAAGAGACCAGTGCTCAAAGTCCTGAAAGAGGTCAGTGCTCAAAGTCCTGAAAGAGAGCATTGCTCAAAGTCCTGAAAGAGGTCAGTGCTAAAGTCCTGAAAGAGGCCAGTGCTCAAAGTCCTGAGAGAGGTCATTGCTCAAAGTCCTGAAAGAGGTCAGTGCTCAAAGTCCTGAAAGAGACCAGTGCTCAAAGTCCTGAAAGAGGTCAGTGCTCAAAGTCTTGAAAGAGGTCAGTGCTCAAAGTCCCGAAAGAGGTCAGTGCTCAAAGTCCTGAAAGAGGTTAGTGCTCAAAGTCCTGAAAGAGGCCAGTGCTCAAAGTCCTGAAAGAGGCCAGTGCTCAAAGTCCTGAAAGAGGTCAGTGCTAACGTCCTGAAAGAGGTCAGTGCTCAAAGTCCTGAAAGAGGTCAGTGCTCAAAGTCCTGAAAGAGGTCAGTGCTCAAAGTCCTGAAAGAGGTCAGTGCTCAAAGTCATGAAAGAGGTCAGTGCTCAAAGTCATGAAAGAGGCCAGTGCTCAAAGTCCTGAAAGAGGTCAGTGCTCAAAGTCCTGAAAGAGGCCAGTGCTCAAAGTCCTGAAAGAGACCAGTGCTCAAAGTCCTGAAAGAGGTCAGTGCTCAAAGTCCTGAAAGAGGCCAGTGCTCAAAGTCCTGAAAGAGGTCATTGCTCAAAGTCCTGAAAGAGGTCAGTGTTCAAAGTCCTGAAAGAGGTCAGTGCTCAAAGTCCTGAAAGAGGCCAGTGCTCAAAGTCCTGAAAGAGGTCAGTGCTCAAAGTCCTGAAAGAGGCCAGTGCTCAAAGTCCTGAAAGAGACCAGTGCTCAAAGTCCTGAAAGAGGTCAGTGCTCAAAGTCCTGAAAGAGGCCAGTGCTCAAAGTCCTGAAAGACGCCAGTGCTCAAAGTCCTGAAAGAGGTCAGTGCTTAAAGTCCTGAAAGAGACCAGTGCTCAAAGTCCTGAAAGAGTTCAGTGCTCAAAGTCCTGAAAGAGACCAGTGCTCAAAGTCCCGAAAGAGGTCAGTGCTCAAAGTCCCGAAAGAGACCAGTGCTCAAAGTCCTGAAAGAGGTCAGTGCTCAAAGTCCTGAAAGAGACCAGTGCTCAAAGTCCTGAAAGAGGTCAGTGCTCTAAGTCCTGAAAGAGACCAGTGCTCAAAGTCCTGAAAGAGGTCAGTGCTAAAGTCCTGAAAGAGGCCAGTGCTCAAAGTCCTGAAAGAGGCCAGTGCTCAAAGTCCTGAAAGAGGTCATTGCTCAAAGTCCTGAAAGAGGTCAGTGCTCAAAGTCCTGAAAGAGACCAGTGCTCAAAGTCCTGAAAGAGGTCAGTGCTCAAAGTCCTGAAAGAGACCAGTGCTCAAAGTCCTGAAAGAGACCAGTGCTCAAAGTCCTGAAAGAGGTCAGTGCTCAAAGTCCTAAAAGAGGTCAGTGCTCGAAGCCCTGAAAGAGGTTAGTGCTCAAAATCCTGAAAGAGGCCAGTGCTCAAAGTCCTGAAAGAGGCCAGTGCTCAAAGTCCTGAAAGAGGTCAGTGCTAAAGTCCTGAAAGAGGTCAGTGCTCAAAGTCCTGAAAGAGGTCAGTGCTCAAAGTCCTGAAAGAGGTCAGTGCTAAAGTCTTGAAAGAGGTCAGTGCTCAAAGTCCTGAAAGAGGCCAGTGCTCAAAGTCCTGAAAGAGGTCAGTGCTCAAAGTCCTGAAAGAGGTCTGTGCTCAAAGTCCTGAAAGAGGTCAGTGCTCAAAGTCCTGAAAGAGGTCAGTGCTCAAAGTCCTGAAAGAGGTCAATGCTCAAAGTCCTGAAAGAGGCCAGTGCTCAAAGCCCTGAAAGAGGTCAGTGCTCAAAGTCCTGAAAGAGGTCAGTGCTCAAAGTCCTGAAAGAGGCCAGTGCTCAAAGGAAACTTATTAGTCACATTAGAAGGAAGCAATGCGATTTCTTGTGCCATGTAGTGAGAAGATGAATGCTAGAATACATCGTGACAACTAGAAAGATATGAGAAAGACAGAAGAACGAAGAGCAAAGATACTGGACAATATGATATCATGGATTGGAAGACAAAGTCGTAAATAAAATTGATAAGCAATACTGAAGACAGGAAGGTGTAGAGACATAATGCCACCAGGCTTGGTATTTGAAGAAGAAAGCTTCATTCCCACATACGATCGTTATCTTTAGTACTGTAGATGAGACTTCGTTTATATTGTACTAATACCTTTTTTTTTTTTTTTTTTTTTTTTTTTTTTTTTTTTTTTTTTTTTTTAAGGCTAAGGCAAAGCCAGATGGACTTAATTCAAAGATGCTGTCCGTTCTATCAATCACACAAGAGTACAACTTGGAAGAACATTTTCATGAAAAGACTGATTATGATGAAGAGAGTTAACAACTATATATTTTTTTGTCGGTCTAACAAAAATCTGAAACTCACGTAGTTTAAATTTTTGTTAGTTTTTGTTTCTTTTTTCGTTTCGCATCTCAGGAAATAACTTTCATCGCCTTTTTAGTTTTCCTTCGTTAACAGTGTTCTTTTTTTTTACACTTTAATTAAATTTGATATGAGCGTTGTTTGAATGTTTCAAATCTTTGAGCCCTTGATACACTAGGTTTCATACGACCATATAAGCTGAACTTTTGCACAAGATCATCTATCGTGGTACATTTTAAACTATCAAAATTTGAAGGAACCTCGAGGGACCTGTTGCAGGCCCGCCATACACAATTAAAGCCGCAAAAAGTATATGATTTTTACAAGCTTATAGCTGTGAAATGATCACATAACTTGGGGACGTTGTACACAAAATTGTGAGAAGGGTCACATAACTCAGTGACGTACACACAATTGTGAACAGGATCACAGAACATGGTGACGTTGTATACAACACCGTAAACAGGATCACAGAACTTAGTGACGTACAAACAACTGTTATCAGATTACACAATTTGGTGACGTTGTACTCACAAACTGTAAACATTCTTATAGCTTTGTTGCAATTCGTAGCGTCGGAAACAATAATCCAATTAAATATTTTTTTAGTGGATTTAGTAACATTAATAATATTGGATCCCTATAACTTGCATGTGTTTCCTTTACATAGTTATCCTCCACTCGCAACAGTCGTTAACACGCACCAGCTGTGGCAGTGATCTCCCACGTCTGCAGCAAGCTGGTATTTGTCATTCACCCTTCAGACACGCTACGAGGAAGTAACAAAAAACGGAATGGTGTCCGAATGTAAACTTAACGGTAGGCCACTTCCTTCCGCTCAGAAGGAAACATCCTCATAAGAATTACCTGGGATTCGCCGTGGGAAAAACGGCTTTGCTCTAATAGTAGGTTAAAACCTCCCACACGAGGATTCTTGCGTTTAATTTTCCTTCTTGTTTTTTTATGGAGCATGAAGTCAGGAAGTCTGCACCAAGCATTCACATGTTCTTGTAGCGGAGGCTTCTGTTGCAATCTGTTTTACGTGATGAGGTTGCCACCCTCAAGCATAACCTAATATTAGTCGCCTGGTACGACATGCATGAGGGGGCAGTAGCCTTATTCTTTATTTGTCTCATGAGAGACCCCCGGGACCTACTCGGGGGCCGTCATTAGTTTGCGTAATGTGAGTGTTACCTTCTACAGTGTTATATAGATAAAATCCAAAGAGTGGCTGTGCTAGGTTGCCAAGGTTCTAAGCAAGCGTAAACTTGCAACGCCTCTATTAAATAAATCTCTCTTTTTGGAGCTTTTTTTTTAACTTGCAGCATTGCGCGAAGTTATATTGAGACCCTTTCTTTCAGTATTATGTAGTTCCTGTTTGTGCTTACGTTTTGAACTGCTCTATGTTTGTTCTCAGTGATTGTGCTTGGGTTGTTTTGTTCTCAGTGATTGTGCTTGGGTTGTTTGTTCTCAGTGATTGTACTTGGGTTGTTTTGTTCTCAGTGATTGTACTTGGGTTGTTTTGATCTCAGTGATTGTACTTGGGTTGTTTTGTTCTCAGTGATTGTACTTGGGTTGTTTTGTTCTCAGTGATTGTACTTGGGTTGTTTTGTTCTCAGTGATTGTACTTGGGTTGTTTTGTTCTCAGTGATTGTGCTTGGGTTGTTTTGTTCTCAGTGATTGTACTTGGGTTGTTTTGTTCTCAGTGATTGTACTTGGGTTGTTTTGTTCTCAGTGATTGTACTTGGGTTGTTTTGTTCTCAGTGATTGTACTTGGGTTGTTTTGTTCTCAGTGATTGTACTTGGGTTGTTTTGTTCTCAGTGATTGTGCTTGGGTTGTTTTGTTCTCAGTGATTGTGCTTGGGTTGTTTTGTTCTCAGTGATTGTGCTTGGGTTGTTTTTTCGGTGTTATGTTATGGAAATTAGAAGTGTATGTGTCCCTTTTTTTCTTTTAATCCTGTCTCTGCCGAATTATGGCTTATTTTGTGTGGGATAAATTGTTTTAATAATTCATTAGCACCTGTTTGGGTTTTGGTGCTAATCAAATTTTGTACGCTAGTTCTATTTTGCAATTTTCGGAGTAATTTTTAAGTTTTTTACGTGTTACAATAAATTGCTGTTATATTGACACCAGGGCTGTAGAATCAGTCGGAGTCGTGGAGTCAGTCATTTTTTAGTGGAGTCAAGTCGAGGTCGGAAATTGGAAATTTGTTGGCACATTTAGGAAAAGCACACAAGCAATGAAAATAAACTATAAACACTGTCAATTTTTCTCATCATCGTTAAAATGAAACTTTTTTTTTCTTCATGGTGTTTGGCAACGCAGTCATTTGTGTGCAGGTGTGGATGATTTGTTATTTTGTATTACTGTATGAATAGTTTAAAATGTAGTCTACGAAAGCCACGTACTGACATATTCACAAACATACGGTACTGATACAAATAACTCCAAATAAGTGCATAATTTTTTGCCATATCACAAGTTTAAAAAAAAAAACTGTTTTCGGAGTAGAACTTTTAAAAATTCTGGAGTCGGAGAATTTGTTGGCCGACTCCACAAGTCTGATTGGCACGCATATATTTGTGCCCAAATGCCCCCGAAAGCGCTAGGCTCTAGATAAAAAGCCTAGATTGGCTACGTCTAAACCCGCTACTGAATCCAGACATGCAGAAGTGAGTCATGGACAATTAATAAACTAGCAAGAGAAAGCACAAAAGACATTTCGCTGTACTCACCTGATGACCTTTGTCTGTATAAATCTCCCACGTGCAGTCCACAGTTCGACCTTTCGCGACACTGGGGTCATGGTCATCGTGAGAAGGTAAATCACCAGACGTTAACACGCCGTCACCTTCGTCGTTGGTCAGTTTGATTGGGATTCTGCACGTGCTAGAACTCTCTGTGGAGGAGTAATCGAAATGATGTGCTATCATCGCCATCATCATCATAATCATCCTCATCATTATCATCATCAGGTTCATCATCATCTGAATCATCATCACCATCGTCATCATCATCATCGTCACTGCCATCATCATCATTAATTATATAAATATAAAACATATACAGTATAGAAAAACCTGCTGTTAGCATTACAAGACAGTCCTTGTTCTGGAAACCTCAAAAGCAAGAGAGGTAGAGGGAGATGTGATGTGGTACTGTGATTTTATTTGTCAATAGGCCCCCATTAGTCCTCTCTAGATAATTATTTATGTTGTTATGAGACCATTCTTCTTCTCCCGGTAATTTTGTTCTATAACTAATTGAGTTTAGTCTTCTTCTCTTGGTAATTAATTGTGTTTTCTGGAGGGATTACTGTAGGGTTTAAGTTTATACTCGCACCAGTTTCTCTTTTCTCTAAAGAAATTGCGTGCAAGTAGTCGTATTTCCTTTGTTAAATTAATCGCGGTCATTTTATTGTATTTACTAGGCGTTGTAGTTATTTTAGGCTGGGTAGATTTTTCAGCTCGGATAAAACCGAAAAACCCACACCTACCCAGGTAAATTGGGGGTGGGTGTGAAAAAGAAGCACTACCCAGGTACTTAAAAACTAGCGCTGGGATCGAATTAAAGTTAATTTTGTCCACGCGGTCGACGTAACATTATCTTAAATGACGCAATCTTTGGACGCGGGGTAGCGGTAATAATATGAGTCACGAGTAGCTTGCGTTATCATTTGGGGATTTCAATAGTTTATGAAATGCTGGAATATTATTGGTTTAAGAGCGAAGCCACGCTATGACGTGTGGCGTGGGTTCTGGCATGGGGGTTTCAATTATAAATAACAGAATATTTTAATTTGTGCTCTCTTGGTCTCCAGTAAATTCAGCCGTGAAAACCACGCTTATCAATTGCTCAAACGAGATGCTTGGAATCTGGGTATGTCAATATTTAATTTAGCGTCGTACTCATAGTTCGTGTTAAATAGAATCTTAGCCCGATTTAGTTAAGTTTTCTTGTGGGAGTTTAAAATAATTTCTTAAACGAAAGTGCCATCAATTACTATCTTATAGAAATAATAATAATGTCAGTGTGCATATAATTTTTTCCATGATAAGCTAGTGCTGTCTAGGATTTGTGTAAAGGATTTTTGAGATATTCATTGTGTAAGGTTAAATGCTAAGATAAACCGGCGCTCGGTAATATGTAGTACTTAGTTGTGTCAAACGCAAGTTACTTCTGATAATTTACAAGTGCATATATATATATATACGAGGTAGTATTTATGTATTTTTATTACATTGAGTATTTCTTCATAATCCTCCACTCCCAAAAGAGCATAGGCCTTCAACAAACACATGCCAACTCCTCCTGTCACGTGCCATCATCTCAAGTTCTTTCCACGTTCTCCTTATCATTGTCACCTCTTTTTCCCGCTCTCTTCTCCATGTGCGTCTTGGTCCACCTTTGCCTCTCTTGCCCTGGGGATTCCAGAACAAGGACTGCCTTGTAATGCTATCAACAGGTCTTCTCAGTTTGTGTCCAATTCATCGCCATCGTCTTCTTCTCATCTCTTGTTCCACTGGCTTTTGTCTAGTTCCTGTCCTCAGTTCCACGTTGGTAACCTTGTCATACCATTTTAATCCCTCTATTCTACGCAAGCACCCATTTATGAAAGTCTGTAGCTATTTGGTTATTGTCTTTGTTGTTCTCCATGTATCAGAGCCATACAATAGGACTGACTTCACATTTGAGTTGAAGATTCTTATTTTCGTGTTGGATCCGATTTCTCTTGATCTCCATATATTTCCCAATGCAATGAAAGCTCCTCTTGATTTTTGTATTCTTACTTTGATATCGCTGTCTGTCCCTCCAATTTTATCTATATTACTGCCAAGATATGTGTACTAGAGATGGCTACTGTGTTTATGTGTCGAAACAATGTGTCGAAACTGCGTCGTACCCGAACGATTCGATGCGCAGATTTTTGCGGTGTCGAAACAGTGTCACGTCCTGTCTGTTTTGCAGAGACACATTGTCTCACGCAGATTCGACACATAGCCTGCTTCGAACAGCAGCTTCAGTTCCCGTCTGCTTCGCTGTTTTGCAAAAGGCACACTGTATCATTGTCTCATGTGTCAAGCGTGCGCTACATATGGCGTTCATAGATAGTATGGAAAATCAAACAAGTCATAATTTTTTTTAAATAATTCCTCAGGACTGAAAGAGGCTTACTACTATTAGGTGTCTGCTCGGTTTGAATTGAATCATTGTCGCTGACTGTACCTATTCTAGTTTTATATAATGTGTCATTATTACTGTTATTATTATAATTTTTTCACTTTTACTGCAGCTGTCAGCATGTTCCCCTTGCATATCATCATAATGAAAACGACTGTGTAAAATTCTTAACAGTGGTCACACGAAATACCATAGATTTGTACTAACGAGAATAAGTAAATCTGCATACTAGGGTGTCACGACTCATGTCTCATTGTTTCAGTTAATTTACTTGTAGTCTGCTGTTTCGAAACAGTTCCATAGTTCTTTTTCATCCAAGCGCTAATTATACGCATGTTACGGTACTCTTGATTCCTGACTTCAGGCGCTCTCGTAAGAAAACGTGTTTTGTTTATACATAAAATAGTGTTTAAAACTTGTGTTCAACCTCATTTAATCTTCATTTATGGCGGGGAGAAGCCCTGTTTGGATTATTTTGTAAAGATCAAAGACAACAAAGTAAAATGTAACGTGTGTTCTGTATTTTATTATTCAAGGGTTCGTCAACTTCAAGTATGACTAGGCACTAGAGATGGCTAGTGTGTGTATGACGGTATGTGTCGAAACAATGCTTCGAAACAGCGAGCGATTCGACACTTCCTGCTTGTTTCTTTCGTCTGCCTCGCTGTTTTGCAGCGACACACTGTCTGAGCCTATGTAAAATTTGAATCAACCGTTCGGAACATTAGTATGGAATATCAAACATGTCATATTTTTCAGGGATGTATTATGCTGACTTGATTTTACAAGTGATATTATTTTTGCTGAGAAGTTATAGACACACTGGAAATTGTGTCAGTGTTGCAGTTGTCAATGTTTTAGGCGCTATGTTAAAGTTGAAAGTGTCAGTGTGTTCGTATAAATGTAATATACACTTTATTAGCTCTGCTGATATGTGTACTCGGTGTGGATTTGAATCATTGTCTACCAAATCTAGCTTACTCTAGTTTGATATCATGTGTTATTATTACTGTTATTATTATTGTTGTTTTTTATTATTTTCCCATATACTGCAGCTATCATCATATCTACGTTTTATTACATCATAATGAAGACTTGTGTAAAAATATTGAATTGTGGTCACACGAAACGCCATAGATTTTCACACACGACAGTAAAAACAGAGGAAAGTGTCTCACACAGTTCATGTATACCCGCGCCGGTACTGTCTATAAGAGACTTCTTTCTCCCCGATACGGGCAATTGTGTCGTTGTGTCGTTGTGTCGACTCACTGTTTCGAAACAGTTTAAATCACTGCGCTAACTGTTTCGAAACAGTTGAGTGTGTCAATTTGCCCACCTCTAATGTGTACGATTCTACATCTTGTATTGGTATTTCTTCAAGTTCAACCCTTTTATCATTACCTGCATTTATTCTCATTATTTTTGTCTTTTCCCTTTGTATTTTCAGACCCAATTGTTGTGACCTCTCATCGAGTGTTTTCAATTTGTCCTGCATCTGCATTGAGTATTTAATTGGGTATAAATTAATTGTAGAAGGTTAAGTCCTTAAGCTTTATCAATACGGTAATTGCGAGGGTCAGATATATATATATATATAGGTGACCTCGATTTGTTTATAAATTGTGCAGTATAAATATGCTAGCGTAATTTGTGTACGTTATTTTATTGTGCATTTTTTTTTTTGTATAGTCAGAAGATAAGAGATGTAATTAATATTTCTGAGACGGGAGTTCATCTTTCCTAGTTTATATTGTGTAATGTGATGAGCATCAAAAGTCAGCCTGTAAAAATAAAGTAGGGCTAAGAATTTAGTACAGGAGGTTCCCTTAGTTTGAATTGTTTTGACTCCGTGGCTAGACGGGCGTAAAGAAAGATTTGGGTCAGCTGCGTTTGGGGTTTCCTAAACAGACAGGTTGAAGTGGGGTAGTTTTGACCTTTAGATAGGAAGATTGTTTATCGTTGTGTGTAGCTTGGGGACAGGAGCGGTATTATTTAAGGAAGTTAGGTGTTAGAGATGAGTATATTTTTACGTGTTGAATATCTGTTGTATTATTTGTTCCACAGCAGTCATTTTCACGGCACAGTGGGAGAGGGTAATCTGTCCCTACCATTTACCAAAGGCAAATTTTTGGCATCTCAGGAGCCGAGAGCTCGAGATATCGCCAGAGGCGAAAGACAATAAATACGTTCTCAGACATTGAAGACATTCTTCAGCGGGAACAGGATTTTTCCTTAAAAATTTAGAGCTCTGAGCTCTTTGTTATAACACACTCAATTTGGCACGTTGCCTGGTTCTTCTCTTCTTCTTCCGTCCTTAGCCACCGACCGTCAAAGCAGTCAGTGGCCATTACGCCTAGTGGCGTCTTAGGGCAACAGCAGATAGGTTTTCTTTGCCATTGTTTCCCATCACGCCTATTGGCGCTTTAGGGCAACGGCAAATCAATCCATTTGCTGTTGTTTCCGTAATCGAAGTGACTGGCAAACGGGTGATCAGCCCGTTGGTACGTTGCCTGGTGTTATTGTAAATTTGTTTTCTTCAAGACCATAATAGTGTCGTTGTTTTAAACCCGAAGAGGGGTAACGGGGAAATTTAAGGAGTTGTCCAGCATCAGTGAAGCTTCTACATCCTAAGTCAAGTACCTAGTCATTATTTCAGAAGTCATCAGTGCAGTAGTCAGAAACAGGAGAAAGGGTCAACATTCCTGGTTTCTGAAGGCTAACGAGAGAAGGGGCGTAACGGAGACGCCACCTCAGCAGATGTCTAGAGTGTCAGAGAGACACTGAAGCAAGGCGGAGAGGAGAGAGAGAGAGTGAAGATTAGCTATGACCAGTAGGGTGTTATATTATCCTTAGAGGACAATCCTCTGAGCCATAGATGTAATAAAAGTCTACTAGCGTAGCAGTCCAGTGTTGTTAGTTAGTGGCGTGTATATCGCCTATGGAGCTTGGAAGGTGTGTAGACAGTCCTTAGGCAGTATCAGCAGGACAGTAGCAGTAGTAATAATATTGTAGTAGGGAGGGGGTGCTCAAGTTTGATGCCCCACCAATTAGATTGTGGTTAAATCATTAATCATTCTATTTTTTCCCAGCAGGGTGAACGAAAGAGTGAAAGTGGTTGTTGTTTTTAGTGTCTATCAATTTAATGGTTTCATTTGTTTTCAGGTCTGTGCAACCTTGCACGATATTTATTTAACTGTGTTATTTGATTATGTTGATTTGTTGAATAAAACTATAAAATGTTCACTGGATCAGTTTTCTTTCTAAACTATACTGTACGCATATATTTGTCTGTATAGTGTGTCTATGGTCTTAGTTAAACCTTATCTCCTTTTTTAAAGGTAGTCGGATGGGGTGAGTCTATAGCTAGCAAAGAAATCACGAGTGGCGAGGGAGAGTCAATCTAGGTTCTCCATCGAAGCCAATAGTCTCATCGTTCCACATTCACTGTCATTTAACTTCAAAATCTATCTTCTCAGTTTTTCTCATACTAGGTCTTGTCTTACACTCAGGCATAACTCTATACTAAAATCCACACAGAGGAGAGGCATAGAGACGGAAATAAAAGAGATTAAGAAGACATGAAAGACCTTTGCTAGATAGCATAGGACAAGAAGGATTATGATGTGTTTGCAGTTGGTATGTGCTCCATAGAGGGCTGTACGGTAATGATGATGATAACTATGATGATGATGATGGTGATGATGTTGATGATGATAACAACCACGATGATAATGATCATCATCAAGATGATGAGGATGGCGACGACGTCGAGAATGATGATTATGATGATGATGATAATCATAATGATGATGATCCGTAAGCGTAATGGCCAAACTTAGAATATAATGATGAGGGTTATTCAAAGGTATCAACCTTCACTCAAGATTACTCTTGGCAGAGGTAAAAATAGAAGAAATGATGCTTCTATTTAAGGGAGCCTCACAGGATTTTAAAGAAAAGCAAGAATAACAACAGAGATCATCTAAGCTGTCATGAAAGTATTATTCTCCCGCCCCTTCTATGAAGTAATATATTTTCGCTTGTCCTTCTGAGATCCCAGCTGAAGGTGATTCAGCAACATCTTAATCTAATAACTCTATCTGGTTCTGTATTTAGAACAATATGTATCATACGGGTGAAGACATACCCTTAACTCCGTAGTGATTAATCCATCTATAGCTTTACAGTTACAGATAAACAGGTTTAATAACAACTTATAGTTTAACAATGTAAAACAAATAAAGTTGTTTAGAAAAAAGAAGCGATGATATTTATCATCATCGGATGATTTAAACTGTGGTGGAAATTAGGGAAAATTGTGAAATGTTCGTTGATTGCGCTGTTATGATACTTAGCTTCCGGTGTGGGGTCGGTTGGCGTTTGCTTCAGCCACTGTTGGTTCCCACAGGTGCCTTGGACTGTTCATCTCTACAATAGTGAAATCTGGTGAATGTAGCACGTCTCATGCATTAAAGCTGAGGTAACTACTAAGGTTGTTAAACGTTTTTAAGACCTTTCTGATGTAAAAGTTTAGCGTCGACCGCTAGCAGCTTGAACCATTGACTGAAAGGAGACAAAGGTCCCTGTTAAGTATTGAGTCTCCTGATATAGTCATCAGGCGACCTTTGCTTCCACCCACAACTTCATCTGCCTCAGAAATTTTACCCTAACTGAGCGTTTATTTTAACCCCAGTGAGTTGGAGGATAATGCATTTGGACAGTGAAAATTGACCATTGATATATATATATATATATATATATATATATATATATATATATATATATATATATATATATATATATAATATATATATATACATATATATATATATATATACTTACTTACTTAGTCGTTCTCATTCTACCGTGAGGTGTAGAGGTTTGGAAGAGAGAGCGCCAGACTATCCTATCGGCTGTCTTCCTCCTGGCCTGGTTCCATTCTCCTCGGTCCTTCAAAGATTGTAATGCTGTCCTCCCAGCGGACTCTGGGTCGTCCTGGGGGTCTGGATCCTTGGCTCTTTGTTTCCAGATGTGGGT
>JAMPIV010002877.1:277500-292500 GCA_024509875.1 Oreohelix idahoensis
GGGTGTGTGTGTGTGTGTGTGTGTGTGTGTGTGTGTGTGTGTGTGTGTGTGTGTGTGTGTGTGTGTGTGTGTGTGTGTGTGTGTGTGTGTGTGTGTGTGTGACTAAGATAAAGGTACTCTCATAGCAGATACTGCCGTAGGGGGAGTGAAGTGTTAGAGACTTCACTATACTAGGTCCAGCATCGAGAGGTGGGGGTGACCAATTTCCTTCTTCGCTACCTTGTCCTTCCATAACTCAAAGTCAGGTACCCATTTACAACTGCGTAGACTGAAGCGTGTCGGTACCGTGTATCCAACCCGATACCTTTGCCGCAAGAGACCAGCGATCTAACCACTCTGTCTATCGGATGTATAAAACAAACTGTTTCATAAACTACCAATGTAAAAACACAGCCACAATGTGGTCGCTTCTTACGACGATGGGCGACAAACATTGGTTTTATTCGTCTTCGATTTTTATTTTTGGCTTACTCAGAGAATCCAAGGAAACTTCACTGGGAACACTGATGATATAATGACGTCATCAATCTAGACTTGTGTAACTGTATTGTGGAGCCTAGTGAACACAGTTGGCTGTGTATCAGCGTATTGAATATATTTGTTTTGTGAATGTTTCCTTTACGGGTTAGTTATAGCATATTTTTAAAGAATAGAAATACTGCTCCATCACGGCATGTACAGGAGACTACTAATATGTGCTTGTGCTTGAGGTTGGCAATCTCATTGTGTATCAACAATTATTACATAAAGAACTACTGCCAGAGCACTTCAATGTTTTTTCTTTCAAGGGAAGCGGCTGCAGTGATGACCTCATGCTCCATCAAGAGGGAAAACAGGAAAAACAAAAGAGAATAACTATGACAGGTTAAATACACATGGAGTGTTGAATTAGACAATGAGGCGAACGGGATGAGGAAAACATGGACAGGCATTGAATGAATGGCACTTGGACAAGAAGATGGGGAGCTGAAAGCTAATAATTATAATGATGATGATAATGATGATGATAATGATGATGTTTGTTCGTTCGTTTGTCTACTATATTGCTGTTATACCCTGTTCAACCTGAAAATTGGTTATAATTGGGGTATATTGTGCGTTTAGTTTCTTCGATGCTAGCCGGTTGTTAGTCTTGAAAAGGACTGGTCCTAAAAAGGACCACTAGCTGACTGTCTGGATACCTCTTGTCTGTTCATGGTGTCGTGGCGTGTTCATGGTGTTTTTCATATCCTGCCTCCCTATCTGGCTTGTGTGGTTTTGTGTGTGTTTACGCTCCTAGTTTCTGTTTCTTGTGTCTTCCTTTTCTCCTGTATCTGCAATTGCGCTTTTTCTATTATTGAAGAGAGTAGCTTTTCTAGCGTTTCCTCGATGATGATGATCATACAGTTTGACTTTTGAATAGGTAGCAGCATCTAGCACCAACGTAGCACTCGTTTCTTTTTCAGAAACGCCGTTTTGGTCGTCACCTTGTTCTTGTTCTTCTAGCTCGTGCAGTTTTTGTTGTTATTGTTCTCGTTCCTTTTCTTGTTTTTTTGGTTCTTATTCTTTTTTTTCGTGTTTTTTTGTCTTGTTCTACTTTTTTTCTTGCCCTTCTTGTTCTTGTTTTTCTTGTTCTTCTATTTTCTTGTTCTTATTGTTGTTGTGGTCCTTTTTGTGTGTTCTTCTTGTTGTTGTTCCTCTTCTTGTTCTTGTCCTTGTTCTTCTTGTTCTTATTCTTCTTGTTATTTGTCTTGTTCTTCTTGTTCTCCTCTTCTTAGTTTTCTTCTTCTTCTTCTTCTTCTTCTTAGTTTTCTTCCTCTTCTTTTTCGTTCGATTTTAAAATAACACATCCATCTCGCCTTATAAAGCTGGCAGTCCGCCTCAGGCTTATCTCTTCGCCATTCAGCTTCTCCATCAACTGGGTTAAAGAATACCAGGCTGCCTCCCTGCTCTACCTATAGACTCGACAGTTTTGGCGTACATGTTCTACTGTCTGTTTGTCTTCCTCACATGGACACATATCTGTCTGTTTGTCTTCCTCACATGGACACATATCTGTCTGTGCAATTGTCCATTTGTACTTTTGTTTTATTCAACACCATCATTATTATTAACAACAACAACATTGTATATCGTACAGGCTACAAAAATTTATATACAATAATACTCACTATGATCCTTATGATAAGAGTATACAGCCCTGAAGCCTCCATATTGAAGCAGGTCGTCTGTTTTGAATCTCAGCCACAAATGGCGGCCGGATGACGTAATGATCGGCGGGAACTCGGCTCCGCAATACCTACTAATCACTGGAGAATATGCAAATGGACCATCCCGGACTTCCAGATAATCATACTTGCAGCCGTCAGATTTTTCCAGGATGAACTTGTCCCGAAAGTCCAGATGGATCTTAAACCCAGATGGTGCTGAAAGGAATGTAAAAACTAAAATTAAGAGGCTTTCATAAAATTCGAACATAACAACATTTAAATGCTACTATTTGCATTGTCTCCCCTTCTATTGAAAATGCTTCCAAATTTGGGAAGGTTACTGTTGCAAGTGGAACTTATGGAAGGGGAAGTAATCTTTAGAATGTTTTGAACAAATTAAATTTCGAGTTGCAACGCTTGATTAAGTGGATACTTGTTTGACTTTAGGATAGAATTATCTTTTCCTATTTTTCGGGTGACAGAGTACAGATAAGCGTGTGAACGCTGTTTAATGTATTTATTCTGTACTGTTTTGAGTCATGTGAATAGCTCGCAGCTAGTCTGCATGTGTTATCGAGAGCGGTGTTCAAGACAGCCGAGTCTCGTGACGGGGTTTTTTGGCGGGACTAGTGTGTGATTTGGGAGTTGTGTTTTTGGGCGTGGACCGTGTAGGTCGAGTCCCAGTGGTTTTTGGATAATGTATACCTACGTAGGACTTGAGAAAATGTCGACTTATATATTTCGCTGTGTGTACAGCCTATGTGATAAACTGCAGTGAAGATTTGTTTAGGCCATATGAACATTATTATAGCTGCCGTGTGATGCAGGCTTTATTGAGTATTGGAGTACTGTTTAGGCCATTTGAAGATTATTATAGCTGCCGGGTGAGCAGGCTTTATTGTGTAATGAAGATTTGTGTAGGCCATATGAAGATTATTATAGCTGCCGTGTGAGCAGGCTTTATTGAGTATTGGAGTACTGTTTAGGCCATTTGAAGATTATTATAGCTGCCGTGTGAGCAGGCTTTATTGAGTATTGGAGTACTGGTTAGGCCATTTGAAGATTATTATAGCTGCCGGGTGAGCAGGCTTTATTGTGTAATGAAGATTTGTGTAGGCCATATGAAGATTATTATAGCTGCCGTGTGAGCAGGCTTTATTGAGTATTGGAGTACTGTTTAGGCCATTTGAAGATTATTATAGCTGCCGGGTGAGCAGGCTTTATTGTGTAATGAAGATTTGTGTAGGCCATATGAAGATTATTATAGCTGCCGTGTGATGCAGGCTTTATTGAGTATTGGAGTACTGTTTAGGCCATTTGAAGATTATTATAGTCCCGGGTGAGCATGCTTTATTGTGTAATGGAGATTTGTGTAGGCCATATGAAGATTATTATAGCTGCCGTGTGAGCAGGCTTTATTGAGTATTGGAGTACTGTTCAGGCCATATGAAGATTACTATAGGCCAGGATGTGGACAGGCCGTATTATATATATTTAATGCAATATGGAAATTATATGATTAGTGTTTTTGCTAGCGAATGCGAGTACATTTATGCATATAACATTCAGACTGAAACCACGACGGTAACATTTGGTGGTTTTCAGTTAACAGGATCTGACATCTACGACTATTCGCGTCGATAGCCTAAGCGGCGTAGTTTTCGTATCATTGGATATCATTTAAGATGTGCCTGTGTGGCGTATACGATTAAGAAATTGTTACCTCTACAGTGATATGTACTTGAAGCAAGAGGGTAAAGTGAATCAAATTTTGTCCACCAGACCATAACATATCTAGAGGATCAGTCAGTTGGAAATAATACGTATGACTTTCACGGGACAAGAGTGTAGAACACTTGACTTTGTTATAATTAGCCCGATGTGGGCAGGGCTTGAATCTCCTGTACTTCAGAACTGTGACCTAGTTATTATCTGCCTGGGTGGCGCATTTGAGAAACAACGCACGCTTTATTCGTGGTAGAAGGCAACTTTACACCAGTAGCAATGGACGTCCTATTTCATGCCTATAGACTATAACAACGTCTGCAGTGGTCAAGGAAGTTCAATTAGACTTGGACAGTATTAGTACCAGCATTTGTACGGGTTGTGACGGATTCCTGCAATATTCGGGTTACCTGTGCCAGTTTTCACCATCACAAGTTCAAGACGTTATGATACACGGAGTTGCCGTGTACATTTCAGACTACAGAACAGTCAAGAGTTGCAGTGTGTGCTGTATTATGGTTCCTGTCAACTTGTGCATTGTTAAGCACATATCGTATTGACGAAATTACCTGAAGAGAAACGAATCGAGTTCCAGTGCTTTCCCGCAGTGGAGGTTTCAGCAGTCTATGTGATATCCAGTGTCGTGGCGGAAAGGAACGGGATCATTGACAGATAAGTGATTTTTTCTTGTGTAAATTGTGTCACTTCATATATGTCACTGGGCCTCCCTAATTGCTCATTCTGTTGTTATTGTTCTTTATGTCTAATTTGACATATGATTAAGATTTTATGCATAGGTGTTAATGGCTGTTGACATATGTCGATTTTCCTGATAATGACGTGACTTGACAAAGGTGCCATAAAAAGGAATTGGTGTTACAGAATTGAGGAATAAGCTCATTTCTTGACAAATAGTTAACCTTGTGGGCTGGAAGGGTAATTGTCAAACCTTTTGCGACAGTAATTTGTCATAACTATAAGTGATTACTAGATATATTTGATTAAATAAGTGAATCACTATGGATGATGATGATATAGATCCTGAGGATATGAGGCCTGTATTGGCTTATTTGCTGGAAGAAGGTAGAGATTATCAAGGATTAAAAGGCCCAGAGCTTGAAGCGCATGTGATGGACAGATTTTTGGTCAATGCGTCAAGAGCCCTTAAGTATTTTGCTGAGGAGAATTTTCACTCTCATCCTCATCTAAGGATGGCTAAAGATTTGGCGCAGTTACTGGTTATGGATCTTCTATTGTTTTCGTGCAACTGTATAGGTGTTGAACGCGATCAAATAATGAAGAGTATACGTTAGATAATGCGCAACGACATTTCTGTTGATCAGAAAAAGAGGTTAGAAGATGAGGAATTAAGAAGAAAAAAAACAGCAAAGGGAAAACTTCTTAGAGGGTACCGCTGAAGTGAGTAAAGTACATGAAACAGTGTCTAGACTTACGGGTGAATTGCAAAAGTCAAACTCAGAACTTGCTGGTGTGCAGGCAAGTTTGATTTAGCATTGTTGAAGATAAAGCAATTGGAAGTCCAGATGAAAGATAAGCAAATTGAGGTAGAAAATATTACACAGGAGGTCCAACAAAATAAACAGATTTATGAGAATTTGAAAGTTGAGACCGATAAACGTGATAGGGATTATACAGAGTCACTTCTTGATTTAATGGATGATATTGCGAATCTTGGTCTCCAACAGGAAGAAAAGAATGAGATGATTCCAGAAAAGATTGATGAGCTTAATAATAGGAATGATTATATTAAGATTCAGTCACTACAACTAGAGTTGATTCAGTTAAGAGCAAATAAAAAACAGTTAGAGAAAGAGACATTAGTGGAGTTGATGGCTGAGAAAGAGAAGGTTGCTAAGATTGAAACTTTACTAGCAGAGCAAAGCTACAAAGTTTTAAGAGTTGAGAGTTTAAACAAGAAATTAGGTGAAGAGATCTCACATAGAGATGTGGAGATTGCACAGGCAAGGAAGCGAATAGATGGCCTGCTTGACATCGTCTTGAATGACAATATGTGGTCTTCTGTCAATGTTGACAATGATAGACAGAAAGTTGCGAAAAGTCAGCCCCATACACTTTTTGCTCAGAAAGAGGTCATTCATGGTAAAGACAGATCTTTTCGTGGTAAATATAACTTTCGAAGTTCTAATATTACAGATAATTCTAGTAATAATTCTTGGCGTCAGAACAACAAAGATTCTTGTGTAACAGCCAGTTCTGTTGGTCAGGAAAAGAAAGGTGATAAATTTCAGGTCAAGACTCATAAGAGCAAATATTTCTCGACTATTGGAAGTTCTCAGAAATTAATAACAGATGTTGAGACTATTACTACTTGTTCCAAAGATGAAACCCATATGCGGAACAATAGAGATACTATTGTTTCTGGCAGTTATCAAACTCAGCACAGTCAGTTTGAAACAATTGGTAAATATATTCCCATAGGGGAAAAGAAAAACAGTTCTAGTAAGAGAGATAACCCCAAGATTAAACAGTACCAAGGGAGATCAGTAAATAATAATTTTCCTTCTCCTAGATACTGTAGACAATTTAACAAATCTCAAAGTTTTGATTGTAAGAATATTGGAAAGTATGATAGAGATAATAGCTTTTCAAATGTTGCTTTTCATCACCAGAGTAATGTTCCTCAACAAAAGACTAAAGTCATTATTTGTAAACAAGGCAACGGTAATAATAAGTATTTTGATCATAGAACAAATAATAAGCGCAATTGTGTTAATCTTGTTCAACATGAGCCCAGAGTCATTTATAATCAAGGTAAACAGAGTAAAAATAACAGTGGATGCTTGAATACTATTGCTTGATCTGCTTGTTGTTGTGAATATAACACTTTGTTTCAGCCTACGGCAGCGGCGACATTCAAGGTCGGTCATGTTGTCCCCAAGTGTTCTGTGATATCTACATGTGATAGGAAGAGCTAGTGACATCATGAAGAGACCGGTGCTTTACACAAGCCGGTGCTGGGTAATTGTAAATGTGATTTCTACGTTTTTCTCATTAAATTTTACTATTGAGTAAAATGGAAATTTTATTTGTATTTGTTGACAGAAGCTACGTTGCGATAAGAGTCAAGGCTTCTGCGACATATTGACGGTCAGAAATATAGGTCAATTTTCCGCTCGAGTGGTCAACCGAAACCTGTCAGCGTCAAACTAAAATCTGAGGTGTTGCTTTCTGAAGGTCATGCATGTTTACAAGAGAGTGGGAGACTTCGCGTCTGATTTATTTTTTTTTACGTGAAGATAGTAAATATCTTTATATTCTATATTAGTACATGACATGTTGTTGTTTTGAAATAACATATAATTTTGTTGTAATGATTATTTCTATGCATCTTTTGATTGCCATAGTTTTTTTATTGTTGTTATTTTTATGTCGGTAGTTTGATGTCATGATTAAATAATATATAGAACATACAGAGAAGATGTGTATTATCTGTTATGTTGTGAAATGTAATTTGGAAAATAGCTTGCATGTATCATAAATGATCTTGTATTTGGATTTGTCAACATATTGTGAAACTTTGATTTTTCCAGAACTTGATTTCCTGCCAGTCAGGCATGTAGATTATTTTCTTAGCAGATTATTTATAAAAAAAAACTTATTTTTTTTTTGTAGATATTTTTATAGAACCTTTTGCATATTTCATATTAGCAACAAAGTGTAGATTTATTTATAATGTATATCTTATCGATTTGAGTAAGAGATAAAGTTATAGCTAAATAGCATTGTACTGAGCTGAACGTAATTGTCAGCAGAAAGAACTTAAAGGATAAATTAAATTTACATGTGTTGATTTAAGGGTTTGTTCCAGATATGATTTTGTTTTATGTGTCATTCATTTTGTTAAAATATTGATTTCGTTATTAGGTTTTAGTGGTCTTGAATTACTTAAAAATTAAATACTGTTTTTATGTAACTTATCGTAAAAAAATATGTTTGTACGGTACTTTTGAAAAAAATGATTTTTTTTTTTGGCATTGTAATTTTTTGTTGTGTGTGCCCAGCATTTGACAGTGCGATATCATTGATATGTAGATTGATTAGTTCTTGTAAAAAGTTGTTTTTTGTTATGATCTATTTTTTTATTTTTACCGCTTGATTGTGCGTTGGTCGTATTAGTTATAGCAATGCTATTACTTGTTGGTTCGATGCCTATAATTTATTTATTTTAGTTTTGTATAACTCTTGTAACTTGGTTAAATTACTTATTAGGTTTTGTTTAGTTATAAATTATTTTTTGATGGTGTTAGTATAGATATACTTTGATATTTTGTGTTGTGCCTTTCGATCATGTTTATATATTTATTTTTGAATAGGTTATCTGATCAAAACAGTTATTAATATGTACTGTTATTGACTTTCTCTGCGTTCGTGCCTTTACTTTCTATCTGTCTTTGGTAACTATTCTTCATTTCATTCCTTCTTTTCTGTTGTCTTTTCGGTATGGATTTCATATCTTGTTTATACTTTCGTACCTCATCTTCGTTTTACTTGATTCTACTTGTATACTTTGTCTTCTTTCAACATTTATATTTCCATTCTTTGTATTGTTGGAATGGTTATATGATTTGGTATGATATATCTACTTATGATAGTTGTATTTATTTTACATGTAATTGTCCAACTTAATTATGAGTATATGGTATTGTTGAGTTCTTACTTTTTTTTTTACAGATCATTCTTCTTTTGATTGGTCTTGTGTTTTCTCTTTCGATCGGTTGTTGTCGGTTTAGTTTGTACTAAATATACGTATACTTGACTTAATTTTGGAACTCATCATATTTGTATATTTAGCTAATTACTTACGGGAGCCGCGCTGGTGTAATGGCTTCGGCGTTGTACTGGCGACCAGGTGTTCATGGTTCAAACCCGGGCGTCGGCGTTTGAAGAAATGTTTACGGCCGGAAATTTGACTGAATAGCCTGAACGGCTCCTGTGATAAACCCTCTGTGGATGGGAAGGAGCGAAGCTCCTGACCGGGTTGGAAGGAAAGTCCTCAGGTTCCCCAGCCTCGCAATGACATGTCATTGGGCCGAAGGGCTGAAAGCCCAAGTGCCGCTGGTTAAGAAAAAAAAAAAAAAAAGCTAATTACTTTTTATACTTGGCTGATTATGCTGTATGCTTTAATTGCTACTTTACACTTTAATGCTGATATTTGTTGTAGATATAATTTGATTTAAATTAAGATGATTTTTGTAAGCATATGTTAGAGCTTCATTTTCTTCTAAATTTTTTGTTTTTGGGAGTTAATTTTTTTCAAAAAAATGATAGAATCATTTTTTTTCCCGGAGCGGGTGGTAACTGTTGCAAGTGGAACTTATGGAAGGGGAAGTAATCTTTAGAATGTTTTGAACAAATTAAATTTCGAGTTGCAACGCTTGATTAAGTGGATACTTGTTTGACTTTAGGATAGAATTATATTTTCCTATTTTTCGGGTGACAGAGTACAGATAAGCGTGTGAACGCTGTTTAATGTATTTATTCTGTACTGTTTTGAGTCATGTGAATAGCTCGCAGCTAGTCTGCATGTGTTATCGAGAGCGGTGTTCAAGACAGCCGAGTCTCGTGACGGGGTTTTTTGGCGGGACTAGTGTGTGATTTGGGAGTTGTGTTTTTGGGCGTGGACCGTGTAGGTCGAGTCCCAGTGGTTTTTGGATAATGTATACCTACGTAGGACTTAAGAAAATGTCGACTTATATATTTCGCTGTGTGTACAGCCTATGTGATAAACCGCAGTGAAGATTTGTTTAGGCCATATGAACATTATTATAGCTGCCGTGTGATGCAGGCTTTATTGAGTATTGGAGTACTGTTTAGGCCATTTGAAGATTATTATAGCTGCCGTGTGAGCAGGCTTAATTGAGTATTGGAGTACTGGTTAGGCCATTTGAAGATTATTATAGCTGCCGGGTGAGCAGGCTTTATTGTGTAATAAAGATTTGTGTAGGCCATATGAAGATTATTATAGCTGCCGTGTGAGCAGGCTTTATTGGGTATTGGAGTACTGTTTAGGCCATTTGAAGATTATTATAGCTGCCGGGTGAGCAGGCTTTATTGTGTAATGAAGATTTGTGTAGGCCATATGAAGATTATTATAGCTGCCGTGTGATGAAGGCTTTATTGAGTATTGGAGTACTGTTTAGGCCATTTGAAGATTATTATAGCTGCCGGGTGAGCATGCTTTATTGTGTAATGAAGATTTGTGTAGGCCATATGAAGATTATTATAGCTGCCGTGTGATGCAGGCTTTATTGAGTATTGGAGTACTGTTTAGGCCATTTGAAGATTATTATAGCTGCCGGGTGAGCATGCTTTATTGTGTAATGGAGATTTGTGTAGGCCATATGAAGATTATTATAGCTGCCGTGTGAGCAGGCTTTATTGAGTATTGGAGTACTGTTCAGGCCATATGAAGATTACTATAGGCCAGGATGTGGACAGGCCGTATTATATATATTTAATGCAATATGGAAATTTTATGATTAGTGTTTTTGCTAGCGAATGCGAGTACATTTATGCATATAACATTAAGACTGAAACCACGACGGTAACAGTTACAAAATGTGGAATGCCTTTTTTTAGGAAGGGGGGGGGGGGGGAGCCGCGGGAATCAAGGAGTAAACATATTTGTTTTATTCACACAGATATTAAAAGTAGACAACAGAAAGCTCCAAGATTAACGTTTGTTTGTTCTAAGATTCGATTCTTGTAGGCCAGTGGTAATTTGACGACGTATGTATCCTTAATGCATCTGATTCAAAGGTCGTACTCAGGAGACTAGACCGGTATGGCAAGGATCAACTACTTGCCTTTAGAAGTATTGTACACGTAGTAATATACTTGAAGTGTTGCACACGTCGTATTGTGCATGTAGTAATGTAATGAAGTGCTGTGAACATTTAACTCAGATGTAGTGATGTAATGAAGTGCTGTGAACATTTAACTCACATGTAGTGATGTAATGAAGTGCTGTGCACGTTGTAATTCAGATGTAGTAATGTAACAAAGTTCTGTGCATGCTGTAATTCAGATGTAATGATGTAATGAAGTTCTGTGCACATTGTATTTTAGATGTAGTGATGTAATGTAGTGCTGTGCACGTTGCAATTCATATGTGGTGATGTAATGAAGTGCTTTGCACATTGTATTTTACATGTAGTGATGTAATGAAGTGCTCTGCATGTTGTATTGTATATATTTAGTATTTTACATGTAGTGATGTAATGAAGTGCTCTGCAAGTAGTTTTTAACATGCAATGATGTAATGAAGTGCTGTGCATGTTGTATTGTATATTTTTAGTATTTTACATGTAGTGATGTAATGAAGTGTTGTGCATATAGTATTGCACACTTAGTATTTTACATGTAGTGATGTAATGAAGTGCTCTGCATGTTGTATTTTACATGTAGTGATGTAATGTAGTGTTGTGCATATAGTATCGCACACTTAGTATTTTACATGTAGTGATGTAATGAAGTGCACTGCTTGTTGTATTTTACAATTTCTTCATCTTTGGCCCTTGGTCGCTGACTGACAAAGCAATCAGTGACTTTCAAGCCGGGCGTCGTCTTGTAAAGCAGCAACAAACTGTCTCCACTTTGCTCGGTCGGCGGCCATCCTTCCTGTGGATATTTTACCTGTAGTGATCTAATGAACCGTTGTGCATGTAGTATTGTACATTTAATATTTTAAATGTACTGATGTATATGTAGTATTGAACAAATACTGTGCTTGTAATACTGAACTTGTAGTATTGTACATGTAGCATAGTACATGTAATGGTGTACGTGTTGTATTGTACATGCCTATTTTTTCATGTGCGTACATTTATAGGAATACTGCACTCTATGAGAGAGAGAGAGAGAGAGAGAGAGAGAGAGAGAGAGAGAGAGAGAGAGAGAGAGAGAATATGCCAAAGAGAAGACGCTGCCGTTGGATAAGACACGTATTAAGGAAACAAATTATAGCACAACAGGGCAGTCCTTAATCCGGAATCCACAGAGAAAGAGAAATCGAGAATATTTAAAACATTGTTAAATGAAAGGCAACAAACTTAAAAGGGATATCAGCATTTAACGGATGGCAAAGGATTGGAAGGCTTGACATGAATTTATAGAAGTCGTAGGCTCCTCGGAGACCTGAAGGGTAGTGACATTATAAGACACAAAAGGAACTTCGGCTGCAAGAAAGTCACAGTGGGGGCGTATAATGCGATACACATGACATAAGTCACGCAAGTCTTCACTCAGTCAATACATTTCAACGCTCCACGGAGCACACGTCTTGCACAAACAGATCCCTAATCCTCTGTTCAAGGTCGTTCAGTGTCTTCCCTATACCTTTGAGTTCCTTCTCCAGTTCTCTTCTCCATGTGCTGTTTGGTCTACTTCTATTTTTCTTATACTTGGGACTGGCCTGTAAGTCTTAACTCGAAATAAATAGAAAAGCTAATTAAAAAAATAAAGCAGTACATATAAATCTGAAAGAACAGAGCGAGCGCATCAGGAGACAAAAATACGTGCAAGAAACTGATCCGAATAGCATAGAGAAAAACGGTCGGCAACTTAAGAATCGGAGAAGGCACTGCAGCCTTTCTGAATAAGATAAATGCTTATTTTATCGTTGCAGACATAATATGAGGGTTTGCCCGAATGCAAAAACTCGAAGCCCAGCCTGGCAAGTCAATAGTGTAATTAGCTCAACGAGACAGGTATTCTCTGGCATTCAAATAAATAAAAATGGCGGACATGTTGAAGATAAGTTTACCACCATTGTTGTTTCTGTCTTTCGAGTTCTGTCGCTAAAAAAAAATATCGTAGATGCACGTGGTGCTGTTTACATGTTATTTTTTCTGTGCTCAACAAGTTCTTGTTTCAGCTCGTAACCATCATCATCATCATCATCATCATCATCATCATCATCATCATCATCATCATCATCATCATCATCATCATCATCATCATCATCATCATATCCGTTGTCTTCTTCATCTTCTCCTCACACTCGCCATTTCTTCTCCTTCTTCTTCCTCTTCCTCTTCTTCTGTTTCTTCTTCTTCTTCCTCTTCCTCTTCTTCTTCTTCCTCTTCCTCTTCTTCTTCTTCTTCTTCTTCTTCTTCTGCTTAATTCCTTTTCCTCCTGCACTGCCGTTCTTCTTCCACTGCGAACAAGGCCATTGACATCCTCAGCGGCAGACATACCGACTATCACTTAGTTTTTAAGATGGTCTCTCGTTTCTTCTCGAAGGAGTTCTCGCAAGTAAAATACGCGTGTTTCTTTACGTTAATTCTGTTTTATTTAGCGAGATCGAAAGATGTTTATACTCAGACATACTGCTGAAGTTTTATGGCTGTGAAAGCTAACGCTTAATTAATCGATTAATTTTTTTTTCTCAGTCAATTGATAAAACAAATTTTAATTGATCATTACATTTTTAGCAATGTCTATGTTTTTTGCTTAAATGCCAGAGCATTTGTTATGTTAGAGGTTTTTGATGTGGAATTTGGCAAGTGTATAGTCAATAATAATAGATTTTTTGGTCATAACATTTCAGTATTTTAAATATATATTCAAGACGGTGGTATCATGTATTAAGTAAAATAAATAAAGTGCTTAGTGATTGATTAAAACAAAAATTATTTATGATTTGTTTATAATTTTTCAAAGTGCTCGAAATTAATCGATTAATCGCCGATTACAATGATTCGATTAATTAAATTAAGTTTTTTAATCAATCCCAACCTTACTGAATATAACTGATAGAGCTTGTGTCAAGGCTGAATGCGGTGTCACCATCATTTACTTTTCACTCCTTATGAAGCATGTACCCATGACTGCAGCTGGTCTGTTTGTAGAAAGTCTCCATCAACAGCAAAAATGTGCTGTTGTAGTTGTGGTTTTTACATGACTCCCCTACGGCTGTATCCGCTATGGGACTACTTTTATGAATCAGTCATCATTATCTAGTTGCAGGAAATTTTATGATACCTGTATAACGTATTTTATTATTCTACATTACTTTTGTATTTTACAGGGGCCCAAAATGGGGGCCAAAAAATAGTAGCACTGAGTCCTACCAAGCATGTCGTGAAAGGACACTAGGAAGAGTTGGGCAAAGGACGGCATCCGTTAGAAATTAAACCCTTAAACAGTCAAATAAAGCACGTAATTCACATATCACTGAACTCAACCATCCCGGACGGAAGCCCCGTGATGTGTCAAGAGATCTAATTGAACATACACAAAAAAAAAGGACTACTACTCCTTCTGGCATGTCGTAAAAGTCGGTTAATATGAGGTTGTCCATATAATTGATTGATCACATATAGTTTATCAACCCTATGCAAAACCTCGTATTATTCGCCTTGTACGATTTGTGTGAAGGTGTAGAAATCCGATTCTTTCTTTGTGTCTTCATTTACCTCCCCCCCACCCCCCCCCCCCCCCCCCCCCCCCACCACCACCACCAGAAGAACTACACGGCGCATCAGAGCATCTGCTAGTATTTTATTGAGCAGTATAAAACACTTTCTGTACAAATACTGTTTTTATACCTTGATTTGCGTAATATAGAATGGAAGAAGATCGGCTACCACGACAACTATGGGAATCCAGGGGCCAGGGATCCAAACCTCCAGGACGTCCCAGAGTTCGCTGGGAGGACAACATCAGACAACCCCCTAAGAACCGAAGACTGAACTTAAACCTGCCGCTTGGATAGTATGGCGCTCTTCCTGGCAAACCTCTACATCCCAGGGTAGAGGAGGAACGACTAAGTAAGTAAGTAAGCATTGCCATAGCAACCTCATCATGTAACAAACAAATTGCTGCAGAAGCCACTGTTTGCAAGAGCAGGCTTCCTGTAAGGGCGCCAGTTGAAGTAGTAGCGTTATGCTCAACTTGGGAACGAAAAGGAACATGATGATGATGATGCTAGACAGAAGAAGGTCCTCTATTTGGTTTGGTTTTGGTTTTAAGGACTATCTTCATTGTACATGGACAACTCCATCAGTGCTCCGATCTCCTCCCTTAGATCACACAAACAGGA
>JAMPIV010002877.1:297500-320890 GCA_024509875.1 Oreohelix idahoensis
TTTCGGAACATCTAGCTTCGAATCCTAGACCATTGTTAAAGTGGATTTCTTAGTATTTCGATTGGAGATAGTTCCTTTTTCTGTGTTGCGGTAACTATATTTACTAGCATTTTGAGTGATTTAATTTTTAAAGTTCGGTCATTATATTTCATAAGGATTTACAGTGTTAATTGGCTAGCAGATTAAAAAAAAAAAAAAAAAAATATATATATATATATATATATATATATATATATATATATATATATATATATATATATATATATATATATATATATATATATATATATATATATATATATATATATATATATATATATCAAATTCTTCTAGCTGTAACGTAAACTTGATTAATTGCTATTAACCAGTAAGAGATATTTTAATTGATCAGTAAATGCACTAGGCGATGTCGTACTGACGAAATATATATTTATCTCTAATCCATTATGTGTAATTTTTGTAAATGACTAGAATTTATTTCACGGGTTAATAAGAATGATAAGATAAGCTTTACACTTGTGTTTTCTAATCAAATCTAATAACCGAGTGGATAATAAATTATACCGTTACGTGGGTTTGGATAGAATACTATATTGTGGTTAAATGTTTTGTATTTTCTTCCTAAAAATCCAGTATGGGTCACAAACCAAAACATACCAGCGGCCTGAATCTGAGAAAACGGGTCTAAGTCCAACAGTACCAAAAAACATTCTTATATAAATATCGGGTCTTCTAGGTTGACCTGTTTGGCCCTCTTGTCTATCTAACTATCTACCTAGTCTGATTCTGGTCTTGAGTTTGGAATGCAAAGGAAATGAAAAGGAAAATGGAAAGTAACTGTTTACCCACCTCATCTTGATGAACCTAAAAAAAAAAAAAAAAAGTCCCTGAGTCATTCAGTTGAACACCGTATGAACATTTTACAAGTTCTCATAACATACCTCTGAATATGTCTCAAATCACTAATTTACAGTACGAAGAATTCGATTCTTTTTTTTTAATTTTTTTTTTTATTATTATTATTTTATCTTATTTTAAAAACACTTTAATTATGATGATTATTGCAAATGTAATATTACTTTTATAATGATAAATGCCTTAATAATGCTTAAAGTAAATGTGAGGATGAAAGGATATTAGTATACATGATGAGAGAGAGAGAGGAAGGGCAGAATGTCAGACGGGCCTGCGTGCCCAATTCTTAACCCTTTGAAAATAAAGTTCGTTCGTTCGTTCGTTCTATCTATCTATCTATCTATCTATCTATCTATCTATCTATCTATCTATCTATCTATCTATCTATCTATCTATCTATCTATCTATCTATCTATCTATCTATCTATCTATCTATCTATCTATCTATCTATCTATCTATCTATCTATCTATCTATCTATCTATCTACAATGACAGACGCAGTCAACGCATTTACAAATTGCACGTACCCAAGCCTAGGCTTGACTTATTCAAGAAACGCTTAGCGTACTCTGCTGCTCATCTTTGGAATAGTCTTCCACATAACCTAAGAACCAACCTCAGTTACTATTCATACAATCGTAGACTTTTCGAAAACTTTATGAATTCTGATTACATTCCTCTCTTATCGGATTATCTTTTCTTATAATATCAACTGTAGGTTCTAATGACGATGTTTGTACTTTTCAACAAATTTTATGTCATGCTTATAAGTAGCTAATGTTAATATGAGTGTGCTATTTTACTTTACAACGTTGAACCTTGAAATTGATATGTAAAATGCATGTGAGAATAAATGAATTCAGTATGAAAGGTGTGAGAAAGGAAGGGCAGAATGTCAGACGGGCCTGCGTGCCCAATTCTCAACCCTTTGAAAATAAAGTTCGTTCGTTCGTTCGTTCGTTCGTTCTTGTTTGACCCAGAAAGAGAGAGAGAGTACCAACAAAAGACTATAAGAATTAATTTAACTGGTCATATAGCTACGCAGCTTTCTTTTCCATTTTCATGTAAATTCAGCCCGCTGTGGCGAAATTAACAAAAATTAACATTTCCCAACCACCGACCACTGTGTTGTGGCGAGGATTTTTATCCCGAGAGATTTACATACCTGACATTCTCTTTAAGTATTGGAATTACAAGCTACTGACACTGTGAACACTAGATCTCGTAATTATTTTCCTACCTGGACTAATTGATGTGACATAAACAGATCCAATTAACAGTAACAAAATAAGCGTTCCCCAAATAACAGGATTAATCAAACTTGGAGGAGCTTGGGCTTATTTTGCCAAAACACAACCTAACACTGGATTTGCTGTTTGTAACATGGAGATATGTTCCAGATGTTGTTAATCAACAATTAGGTAAGCGCGACTGAAAGTGGCCACCGTTTGTCTGAAGCGAGAGAAAGAAGGAGTGAATAATTCTTCTATTGTATAATAATTGTACTCACTTTGTTTTTGTTTTTGTTTGCTAATACTGTTCATTTCAGGATAGATTAATTAGAAACTCTGTTCTTTACAGTATAGTCAAATTCTATAACATAATGCTAATCATTTGACCTTTTGGGGGTTAATATCTTCTTCTAACGGGATCTTGTCTCAACAGAGGGAATTGCATTTATGGGTCTATTTCTTTATGATTTCTGTAACCTATGATTTTACTATTTGATATTTGATACTGAATGTTGTGAAGTTTTTCTTTATGATAAATAAACTTATTATAAAACTTAATTACCTGTGTTTGTCAGCTCGGCCCAATATCCCTACTCCATTACTATATTTTCACGTTTGTGCGTCTAATTGTCGTCACTTATCTGTGTGTGTGTATGTGAATGGTTATAGCGTATATGTTAATATATACAGAAAGGTAAACTGTCTGATAAACAAATTTCAGTCGTAGCGATAGGCTGGATTAGAGTATCTTCTCAATCCAGGGACAGACTCTACCTTTTCACCATTTCACTCGTGAAATCTATTTCTTTACCATATCTCTCACTGAGTTACCACCTTTTTCAGTTCTATTCAGACGGGACCAGAATGTATCTTAATCACCTATCAAAAATCTAGGACAATCATCACCACCACCACCATTATCATCACCACCACCATCATCATCACCACCACCATCATCATCACCACCACTATCATCATCACCACCACCACTATCTTCATCACAACTACCATCATCACCCCATCACCACCATCATCATCACCATCACCATCATCACAACCATCATCACCACCACCATCAACATCACAATCATCACTATCATCACCACCATCATCACCACCACCATCAACATCACAATCATCACCATCATCACCACCACCATTATCATCACTACCACTATCATCATCACCACCACCACTATCATCATCACAACCATCATCATCACCCCCATCACCATCATCATCATCACCATCACCACCATCATCATCACCATCACCACTATCATCAACCCAACTACCATCATCATTATCATTACCACCTTCACCATTATCATCATTATCACCATCTCCACCATCATCACCCCTACCATCATCACCACCATCACTATCATCACCATTATCACCACCATCATTACCACCACCATCATCATCACCACCACCATCATCAACATCATCATCACCACCATCATCATCACCACCATCATCATCACGACCACCACCATCATCATCACCATCATCACCACCATCACCATCATCATCACCATCACCATCATCATCCCCACAACTAACTTCATCACCATCATCACCACTACCACCATCATCATCACCATCATCATCAAAATCGGCTGGGTATGGGGCCGGCTACCCCATCGTGTAGAAATGTTAATTCACACAAACTTAAGCGATACGGAAAACTCCGCTGCATGATATAGAATCATACATACATCTTCGCATCAGTATAGACAAAGTTGGAGGATCAACAATGATATACATATAAGATTATAAAAGGCAGGAAATGATTTCATTGCTTTGGGAAATGTATGGAAATTAAGGACAAAAATAAAGTGCAAAACATAAATAACAATCTTCATCTCAATTGTCAAGTTATCCATGCTGTTATTGTTGTTGTTGACCAGAATCGACATCAGTGCACTCCGGACAAACCAGTTGGTACTCAGTCTCCTCCAGTAAATGTCGAATAGTATGAATGATAATTGTTCCTGTAGCGCGCTGGTTGTACATAAGACAGATGCATCCTCTCATAGTTCCTTCCATGCTAGTCTTACATTTGATGCCGAACTCCAACAGACTTTGCCTTGTTGGTTCATCTTTTGCAGTGTCATTCTCTAACAGCCGGTCATCCATTGTCCTTAATAATGCCCCCCTTATCCATATCCAGTGTCCCCACTGTGGGTTCTCTCGAGGCTAGTCTGTCAGCTATCTCACTATCGCGCACACCTGCAAGACCAGGACAGTAGATCCACGCCATTTTCTGAAGATTAGAGGCTTCTGTGAATGTTTCATTCATGCCGTAGCCATGCATTCTGGACTGTCGGAAGCGTGAACTGAGAGTATGACATAATAATCGTACTGTATGGCTCTCAAGGGAAACTTGGTATGTGTTT
The DNA here is from genome assembly GCA_024509875.1 of Oreohelix idahoensis. NCBI lineage: Eukaryota > Metazoa > Mollusca > Gastropoda > Stylommatophora > Oreohelicidae > Oreohelix > Oreohelix idahoensis. Next base: position 302,051 of record JAMPIV010002877.1, read on the forward strand.
GTTGAAGGCCTATGCTCCATGGTGAGCGTAGGGTTATGAATGAAAGAATAGCTCTGACGCATAAAGAACAAAAAAGAACAACAACAACCTACAAGTTGCAGACCTTCCTAAATGGGTGCTGGAGTAGAATAAAAGTATTAAAATGGTATGACAAGATCACTAATGTGGAACAGATGACATGAACAGATGACATTAGTGGGGCAAGGGGTGGAGAGAAGACGCTGCTGTTGGAATGTATTTGTGACGGGCGGTGGAATTGTCTGCCCTTAGTTTTGCTAGGTCGGTCTGGTTTCTCGTCATTCTGACCTGTCTATCTTCTGTCCATCAATATTCTCCGCCCACTTTTCTGTAAACGTTGTCTCTAACAGCTATTATCTGCCATCTTGTCTGTCAATCAGCACTGTAGACCTTCTTCATGCATATCTCATGGCACGCGCATGGCGGTATGTGATCAAACAATCCTTTTTTTATCGGTCCCCTAAGAAACTAAATACGCCCGGGTCTCCTTTAATTCGCGAAACTCAGGGTAATTTCTCGGTTCCTTTTAACGGGAGAGAGCTTTGATAGTGGCCAAAAGTCACCACCCACGAACGCCAGCGCCGTGCTCACGTTGCGTTATCTCTTCGTTGTCTTAAGAACGCAGTAGGAAACTATGCGGTTAGCGTACGTGGATTTATGTTTAATCGGGGGGAGATTAGAAGCTCTTGCGTCTTATTACGTGCTAGTACGCTGTTTCATCTCGAACGATCCGAGAAAGCGAGCCAAAACATCTGGCATCATCTTGTAATAATTAAGCGACTGTCTCCTTAACTCTCTATCAGTAATGCTCTCGGATATTCTAGCATGTGTGCATCTTATCCTTCCTGTTGATAGCAGTTGTGAAATAAGTCCGTATGGAGATTATTCATTGAATCTGGTAAGAGCGAAATAATTGTTTTAGAGTTATCTGGAGTGGTAGCGTATAAGATTTTATGCAGATGTAATCTACCCAGGGTTATCTATTCTATTGCTTACAATAATTAAGTCATAACGAATAGTAACTCTTTCGTAAGACCGCAAGGGATTTAGCGTAGCGCGCCACCAGTTTTTAACTCAGCTTAAGACTTAACAGACAGATAGCTAGATAATCTGTTATAACAAGAAGACAGATATAAAGATAATGTGTACTGACAAGAAAACGGGAGAGATAAAATGTAACTGACAGAAGGAAGATGTACAAATTGCATTTTTGATTAATCTTCTCTTCGAGGTTTATCAATTAATCCCGAGTTAAGTTTTAACTATACTAGTATTATTTAATTTTATTTCCCACGTACATGTCGATTACGCATGTCAATTATGTATCCGTACCATGTTGTAAGGTGAATGTCTGACTTCGCTTAGCGAGGCTGACCGTGTGTGTGTTACGCCGACCACCCTTGCCTGCTCGCTAGCCAAGCGCGAGAGAGGAATTTGCCCGATGTGGGTGTGGACACGGCGCATGTTTATTGAAGTGTATTTGTATGTGTTTTCACGGAAGACAGAAGAGAGGGTGGATGGTTGTACGTCTGTTAGAGTCGATCGTTCTGGTTGAACAAAACTATGTAAATGTTTTTGAATGTCTTTATTTTTCCAGACCCTGATCAGAAAAACAGAGAGCGGTCTGTGTTCGCTATCTAAGGGCTCACCCAGAGTCTACGGAGATTTATTATGCACAACGTTTCCACACAGTGATGCATGGCCTCTAGCATTTACTAGGCTCCATTTTTCTTTACTGACGGATTAACTGCCAAATTGCTACCGCTGGCGGCTATTTCGTGGATTACATTACGGCTGGGCAGCACATACAGCCTCGTCCTCGAGCTGTTTAAACTTGCCATTCATACATACAGGCAATACTGGTGTAACCAATTACCACCCGGTTGTTGGAGATAATACAACCACATAACCCAGAAAGAACCAGCTAGTGCCAGCCTCTGAAAGTTCTCACGTGAATTTACTACTAGATCAGCGCATTCGGATAATATTCGTGTGCTGGAATTAAGCTTATTTTCTAGTTCACGACCTTTTGTTCACTCCGAATTACTGCAGTAGTCGCAATGTGAGAGTTACATATTACTATTTCCCCCTGGAGCTTACCTCCTGACAAAAGTGGATTACTAAGTCCAGCCGGACAGTGTTGACCCACATAAGTTTCTTCTCAGTTTTGGATTTATCACCTAATGAGGCAAACACGGTCGTCTAATTTCATTGGACTGGGGACCCCTGTAAAGGTGACAGCAAGACTGTATTAGAACGTTTGTTTTTAAGTGCGAGAGTGGTTCGAGAGAACTTAGGTGTGTCCGTGTGAACATAGCAAGGAAGTAGAATGAGGTGGCCACAGTGTTTTTTTTCTCTTTTGGATACTGTTTTTTTTTGGAGGTTCGTTGTCTTTGCTGTGTATCCTTCCGACATTGTTTATTTTCAGTGAAGATACACGGGGTTTACCGTGTTTTGTTTTTGTTCGCATTTTGCTACGTTGGATGTTGTGCAGTCTTTTTAGTGATTAATAAAAACCCAGAAAACTTATTATTGTGCTGGTCAGAACGCCTTCTCTTTAAATGGCATAGTGGTGTAGTAACTGTAGTGTCCCTTACTGAGTATTAGATTAAAGTCTTTTACAAATATTGGAGGGCGGGGCACGATTGTCTTATTAAAAGTTAGTCTCCAGGTAGGCTGAAGAAGTAGCACCACTACCCTCCAAAGGCATATCTTCTCCCAACTTTGCACCCGTGATTCTATTTTCTATCAATTCACAATTTCCCTTTAATAATCTGTCTGACCTCAGACAGAATCTATTGTCCTACATACCTGTGACTGTATTGACCCTTCTTTCTTGCTTAGCATAGGTTGTCTATGCCTCGCTGCCATACAGAAGTGTGCTGGTGGCACAGGCGTTACATACCACATCATTGGTCTTCGTTGTGAGTTTGGAGTTTTCCCACACACGCGATATGAGGCGGGTAAAGGTAGCTGCTGCTTTGCCAATGCGACTGTCAATTTTTGTGTCCAATGAGAGTTTGTCATTGATGGTAGACCCCAAGTGTGTGAAGTGGTGTACCACTGCTAATTCATAGTTATCGATAATGATAACTGGTGCCACACCCACATTCTTACTCAGCACATTTGTTTTCTTTAGACTTATTGTGAGGCCAAAGTCCTTGCATGCTTGGGTGAAGCGATTCATCAAGCTCTAAAGCTCCTGTTGGCTTTGAGTGACAACTGCAGCGTCATCAGCGAATAACAAGTCTCTTATAGTGACCCTTTTTGCCTTCAGCTTTGCGAGATTAAACAGACGGCCATCTTATCTAGTGTGAAGGCATATTCCTTCAGTTGCATCTCTGAATGCATGTTTCAAGAGTAAGGCAAAGAAGATCCTGAACATGGTTTGAACCAGAACGCAGCATTGTTATTTCCCACTGCGTATGTCAAAGGGCTGTGATGTGCTTCCAGCATATAGGACTGTTCCCTTCATGTTTTCATGGAATGACTTTATCATTTCCAGCAATTTAGCAGGACAGTCTATTTTCAAAAGGTTTTGGAAGAGTCTATCCCCACTAACCAGGTCAAATGCCTTTGTGAGGTCTACAGCGGCTTCTTCTTCTTCTTTTGTTCGCTTGAAATATATTGTCTATATCTGCAATGTTGTTTCTTGTATAAACTTCACTGTCTTTTGTAGTTCATACAGAGGTCAGTATAGTTTTGCTTCCAGTGTTATTTCTCTGGGCCAGTGGGTTTGCCTTAATATATCATATTCGGGGCAATCTTGAAGTACGTGCTCCGCAGTCTGGGGTGCCTGTCCACATGTACACATGGGTGAATTGCGTATCTTGAATTTTGTATACACGTGGCTACGGAGTCGGTTGTGTCCTGTTCTGAGGCGCAGAATGACAATTTGTTCTGATCTGCTCATAGCTTGGTAGACATCCTGTGTTGGTGTTGGTGGCTTTCTGATTGATTTGATCATCTTTTTCTTCTGATGGTACGTAACTGGTACATCCGGTTTGCTCGTCTGCAGCACCTTCTTTAGCCAGTCGGTCTGCTCTCTCGTTTCCTGGTATTCCACAATGAGACGGTATCCACTGCATGGCGACCCTGCGCTGGTTGCACAGTTCAGAAAGTAGGGCTTGTATACCTGGCAATTTTCTGGACTGCTGGAGTGCTAATCTTGCAGTCTATAAAGGCGATATATAAAGGCTTTTTCTGCTCTCTCGATTTTGCCTGAAGCTGACGGAGAGGAAAAAACCATGTCTGCTATTGATCTACCAGCTTGGAATTCAAACTGTGACTCTGGATATATGCGCTCAGCTAACTTTTGTGGTCGCATTTAGATAACTCTGCCAAAAACCTTACCAACAATACTAAGAAAAGAGATGCCTCTGTAGTTATTGCAATCACTTCTGTCTCCTTTATTTTTATACAGTGTTACAATCTTGGCATCTCGCATGTCTTGAGGAACAGTTCGCTTTTCCCGGCCCTGGCACAGCACCCTATGCAGGGGATGTAATAGCGTGATCCTACAGCATTTGATTAAATAGGGAGGAATCCCATCACTGCCTGGTGCTTTGCCAGAGGTCAAGCTATTAATGGCCTTGCTGAGTTCTTCCAATGTTGGTTCAGCATCCAGCTCCTCCATAGTTGGCATACATTTGACAGCATCAAGGGCTGCAGTCGTGACGGCATTTTCTTTAGCGTAAAGCTCAGAGTAGTGCTCGACCCACCTCTCCATCTGCTTACCCTTATCGGTTAGCTACTCTCCGCTGATGGTCTTTAGTGGTGCCTTCATACTCTTTTGAGGACCAAGGGCTTTCTTTATACCATCATACATTTGTCTAGTGTTGCGCTGTTTGCGTTGCGGTCTGGATGCTCTCACTGAGCTGGAGCCAATAGTCATGAGCACAACGTCGAGCAGTTTGTTGGACTATGCTTCTCGTGGCCTTCAGGATCTGTAGGGTTGTAGCACTCGGTGAACGTTTTGTATTCAATCGCAGCACTGCGCTAGATATATATATTGTATATTTAGCGAATTAACGAGCCATTATAAATAGTTTTTATGGACTATCTGTATATGAATATTATATATATATATATATATATATTAATATATATATATATATATATATATATATATATATATATATATATATATATATATATATATATATATATATATATATATATATATATATATATATATATATATATATATATATATATATATATATATATATATATATATATATATATATATATATATATATATAGCATCTGCATAACTAAAGCAACCACGAAAGAGGTCAGTTCGAGCATTTGCAAGGTACAAAAGTAGATCAAGACGAGTACATTTCAAGCAGTATTTCGTGAGACGCCCCATGCAGTTCCCGGGGCCTCTGACGAGATAAAAACAGAATAAGATTACTGTTCCCTCAGGCTTGTCGTACATGGCGACTAATTTGACATTGGGCATGAAGCTGTCAACCTCATCACGTAAAACAAACTACTAGAAAAACAGCCGTTGCAAAAGCATGTGAATACTTAGTGCAGGTTTCCAGAAAAAAGGGATCAACTGCAATGATGTGTCTATACTCCATGAGTATCGAAAAGACAACGATTTTGTGAGATGAACAAGTAAAAAAAGCAGTAGTAGTAGTAGTAGTAGTAAAAGAAGCAGTAGCAGTAGTAGTAGTAGTAGGAGTAGTAGTAGTAGTAGTAGTAGTAGAAGTATTAGCAGCAGTAGCATCATCATCATGTGACGTATTCTTTCCAGAACGTTGTCTCCATTACCGCTGCTCTGAACGCATCACGATTCTGGGCAAGTCGACCTGCATCAGCCAAAGACAAGTTCAGACTCTCTGTGATGTCCTGGGTCCACCGTCGTCTAGGTCGACCCCTTCCCCTTTTTCCAGGGACCATGCCTTCCATCACTATTTTTTCCAGACTATTATGTCTTTTTATATGACCGAAAAATTTCAGCTTACTTATTGCGATGGTATTTAGGAGCCAATGTTCCTGTACGTTTAGTGAGTGCAGTACTTCTCTGTTGGTCTTTTTTTCTGTCCAGGGTATTCTCAACATCCTTGTGTAGCATTTCATTTCGAATGATGTAATCTTTTTTGCAACTGTTTTATTGAGCGTCCAAGTCTCGCAGCCGTATGTTGCTACTGGGAATATACATGCTCTGATCAGTTGTAACTTTGTTTCTTTGCTTGTGCCTTGCCATAGGTTTTTCATCTGTATTAGCTTATGTGAAGCAATTGCAAGTCTTCTTTTAATTTCTACTGCACAGTCGCCAGAGCTGTTGATGATTGATCCTAAGTATTCGAATTCATTAACACTTTCCAGTTCTTCGTTATCAATTTCAATTGCTGGCTTGGTCTTTACTTTGTCTGTTGTCAATACTTTGGTCTTCTTGGTGTTTAGGTATAGATTCTGGGCCTCGCTGTGTTTTTTGGTGGACAGAATTAATTGTTCAAGTCCTTCTGGGTTGGTCGATAGGAGGACTGTGTCGTCAGCATATATGATTTCCGTGATCTGGTACCCGCCGATGTTAAATGAGTCAAACTCTGTGTGTTCTTGGTCATCTCTTACGTTTGTCATGATATTCTCGGCATAAATGTTAAACAGGTAAGGGGAAAGGGTACAGCCTTGTCTTACTCCTTTCTGTACTTCAAACCATTCTGATGTTTCCCCCTCTACTCTTACGGCTGCCTGTTGTTCTTGGTACAGCAGTGCGATGAGTTGTATAAGGTGGTTTGGAAATCCCATATTTTTCATAATAGCCCATAACTGCTGATGTTATACACAATCGAAAGCTTTGGTGTAATCAATGAAACAAGTATGTAGGTCAACGTTGAATTCTCTACACTTGTCTATGATGATCCTCATGTTGAATATATGATCTCTAGTGCCTCTACCTGGTCGAAAACCCGCCTGTACTTCGTTTATTTCTGTTTCTAGCTTTTGTTGCATCCTTTTCATTATGATTTGTAATAGTATTTTGCTGGCATGGCTTATAAGAGCTATAGTTCTGTAGTTTGTGCACAGTTTCAGGTTGCCCTTTTTTGGCAAGGGTATGTAAATTGATCTTTTCCATTCCTTGGGCCAAATTCCGCTTTGCCAGATCTTGCAGCATAATGCATGGTATATACGAGCGCTGCCTTCTCCTCCTGCCTGTATCATTTCAGCTGTTATTTCATCACAACCAGGAGATTTTCCACTTTTTAAGTGTTTGATTGCGTTCCGGACTTCCTCTATGGTAGGTTCTGGTTCACGTTCTGCTTCATTCATGACGTTGTTATCTGCCGCTTTGTTTATTTCCGTATACATTTCTTGACAGTACTCCTTCCATCTGTTCAGAATATCTTTACGTTCTGTTAGAGTGTCGCCTTTCTTGTCGTTTATTGCTCGAGGTGATGATTTAAAGTTGCTGTACTTCAATGTTCTTACTTCAGAAAACATATTCTTACTCAATCCCTGTTCGCGCATTTCCTCTATTTTCCTGCAGGTGTCGTTTATGTATTGTTGTTTGTCTTGTCTGACTCTTTTTTTAATCTGCTTTGTGTATTCCTTGTACAACTCCCGATTTTCTGTATCTTTTTTGGACTTCATTTTTCTTCTCTCTACCACCAACTTCAGTGTTTCGTCTGAGATGTATTCTCGTCTTTTTATACTTCTTTTAGGAATTAACCTCTGTGCATTTGTAATATAAACATCTCTGATGTTATTGGCAAATTCATCTGGTGTCATTTCCTCCTGTACTGCCATAAGAATGTCAAATTTGTTCTGAATATCGACACTGTACTCTTCTGGTATGGCGCTTGTGTCATAACGTATTACTTTGTCGCTTGTAACGACTTTTTTCAATTTGATCTTGAAGTTTGCAGCAAGAAGTTCATGGTCGGAGTCACAGTCTGCTCCTGGGAGCGTCTTGATGGATGAGATACAAGATCGCCACCTTTGTTGTATTAAGATGTAATCTATTTGGTTCTTGCTTTTTCCGTCCGGTGACGTCCATGTATATAGTCTTCTAGGGTGTTGCATGAAAAAGAGTATTTGTGATGACTAGGTTGTTTTCTAGGCAGAATGTTGTCAAGCGTTCTCCTCTCTCATTTCTCTGACCCAATCCATAACTTCCTTTCACTCTTTTTTCATGTTCTAATCTTTCGTTTCCAACTTTGGCATTAAAATCTCCCATTATTATCCTAATATCTTGCTTATTTGCTTTCTCTAATGCGTATTGCAGTTCATTGTAAAAATCTTCAATTTCCTGTTCTTCAGCAGCTGCTGTTGGCGCATATGTTTGTATAATTGTGATGTTCTTTCTTTTTCCTTTCAGTCTGATTGTGACAATGCGGTCATTTATGGGATTATATCCTAATAGGGAGGCAGCTGTCCTTTTAGACAGGTAGAAGCCGACGCCGCTCTGACCTCCTCTCTCTTTGCCTGAGTATATGAATGTTCCTCCTGATGGAATCGAAAAGTGTCCCTGGCCCGACCATCTGTGCTCTGAGATGCCCAGGATATCGATGTTTAGTCTTTCCATCTCGTTCTTCACTATGTACTGTTTTTCCTTGGTATAAGCTTCTGACGTTCCATGTTCCTATTTTGATTATTTTTCTAAGACCGATGACATGGTTTTCCGTGGTAACACAGTCAGGCTTTTGGCCGTCATCACGGTTACCTGTACTGACGCTGCCAACGATCTCTTCCCCAGTTAAATATGATCTGCCTGGCCTGGGGGCCTCACCACCAGATCTTTGCGTAGTATTCAGATTAGCCATTATGGATTTCTTGGCATTGTACATCCAGTAGTTTGCCATTGCTTTCTGGATGGTTCTGGCCGCTTACCATTACAGTCCATGGTGCGCCCTCAGCCCGATACCAGGCCTTTCCAACTCCTGCCCTAGAAGCCGTTGTCAAAATGTTATTGATCATCCGCCCGTTCGGCCAGCAGTTGTGTGTACTGTTAAGGGGGACCTCCCTTTTTCAATTTACTCACGTAGTTCTGCCGGTCAGTCAAAACCGTTGCCCGGGGGGTGGCGCTGCCGTACACAAGCAGACTCGAGGAGCCATACGTGAGTTGAACTGGAGTGGGGGAACCAAATAGGATCCAGGCCATCCTCAAAAAAGAGGAAGTGACTGCCTCTCACCGTGAAGCAGCAGTAGCAGTAGTAGTAAAAGTAGCAGTAGCAGTAGTAGTAGTAGCAGTAGCAGCAGTAGTAGCAGCAGTAGTAGTAGTAGTAGTAGTAGTAAAAGTAGCAGTAGCAGTAGTAGTAGTAGCAGCAGTAGTAGCGGCAGTAGTAGTAGTCAAAGTAGCAGTAACAGTAGCAATAGTAGTAGTAGCAGCAGTAGTAGTAGTAGTATCAGGAGCAGTAGCAGCAGTAGTAATAGTAGCAGTAGCAGTAGCAGCTGCAGTAATAGTAGTAGTAGCAGTAGTAGTAAGGTAAGAAATTGTAGCAGTATTAGTAGACTAATGAAATCACACCTCTATTCACGCAAAAGGAGAAATTAATTCTCCAAGGCCACTTTATTTTGCGTGAGCGGAGCAAAAACAATTCACAATATAAACATATGTCTCGATGTAAGATGTCAAAAAAATGAATTTTCGAAAAAAGTAACACTCCAACACGATGAAGCTATAAAAGTGAACAATGTCCTCCTTCCATCTGATTTCTGTAACGACTGTTTGCACATTTCTTATTGATTACGACATCTGACTTAAACAAACACTTGAAAGAGGAAGACATCTTTTCCTGCCAGGTAAACCGGAGATCATAAATGTCTTTGTGCTTTTAGAATGAAAGCAGACGCCGAGAATTAGATTAACAAGCAGAAACATCTTACTTTACATTTGTTTCGAATTTCTGGACGCCATATTGTTTGCCGGCAAGATGGTTTTAATAAGGTTATGGCACCTCTACATGACTCAGTTACAAAACGTTAGTGATAGCAACCTGGTTGTTTCCGAACATTACAAAAAAAAAAAAACAGAAATGAGAAAGACAGCAACGTAGGTAGAAAGTTTCTCTGTTCTTTTAGCCACCTACTTTCTCGTTCATTCATTTATTCACTCACTCGCTCACTCGCTCACTCACTCACTCACTCACTCACTCACTCACTCACTCACTCACTCACTCACTCACTCACTCACTCACTCACTCACTCACTCACTCACTCACTCACTCACTCACTCACTATCTCACTCATTCATTCATTTATTCATCCATTCACTCATTCATTCGTTCATTCCTTCATTCATTCCTTCATTTATTCACTCGACTCATTCATTAAATTATACATTCATGAATTCATTCACTCATTTATGAATCCACTCTTGAATTCATACATTCATGCACTCATTCATGAATTCATTCATGCACTCATTAATGAATTTATTCATGAATTTATATATTCATTCATTCACTCATACATTCATTCACTCATTCGTTCATTCATCAACTCATTCATCCATTCACTCACACATTCATTCACTCATTCATTCATTCATCCATTCACTCATACATTCATTCACTCATACATTCATTCAGTCATACATTCATTCAGTCATACATTCATTCACTCATTCATTCATTCATTCATTCATTCATCCATTCACTCACACATTCATTCATAGATTCATCGATTCATTCTTTCATTCATTCACTCATACATTCATTCACTCATTCATTCATTCATCCGTTCATTCATCCATTCACTCATACATTCATTCACTCATACATTCATTCACTTATACATTCATTCACTCATACATTCATTCAGTCATACATTCATTCATTCATCCATTCACTCATACATTCATTTACAGACTCATTCATTCATTAATCCATTCACTCATACATTCATTCACTCATACATTCATTCATCAATTCACTCATTCATTTATGCATTCATTCATACATTTATTCACTCATTCATTCAGTATCCTTTAGCTCCCCGTGGAGCTTATGTCTTTAACAAATTCACGCGATGTTCTCCTGTCCTATACTGTCCGCTCAAGGTCCTTTTCTGTCCTCTCTATCCCTTTCATTTCGTTCACCATCTGTCTTCTCCATGTTTGGCTTCCCTATACTTCACTTACCAGGAAGATTCCAGAACAACCACGACCGTATAATGCTATCAACCAGTGGAAGCTTTCAGCCTCAAAACCTCAACAACAATATTTTCTCATAGCCTTTCTATATTTTTTTTTCATCTTTGCTTCCACTTTATGACTATAACTGTCTCTAGTGTATTGTCCATTTGTCAGACTGACTCCAAAACCATTTTTCATGTTTATTTTACTTTTTTTTTACATTATCAGTTTTACAGCAGCCGCTTCATTATTACTGAAAGTCCATCATAAAACAGGCAGTGGGGTCCGACGAAGATCTATTATCGATTGTAAAACATGCAAATGCAAAATATATAGCCACGTGTCAAGATGAAACGGATTGTCAAATTGTGTACAAACGGTTTAGTACCAAGAATAACAATAAGTAATAGTAGCCTCCTTCAGCCTGTACTACATAAGGGGGGGGGGGGGGGCGGACCGCACCGGGTGACACCATCAGAGGAGGTGACACTAAAATGACTGTGCAGTGTTTCAGCAGAAATTTATTATTTTGTTAAAAAATATCCCTGTAGTTAGTTATAACCACAAAAGCATTTTTTGTAAGCCCAGCTTACATGTAATGTATCAATATACCTACGTTCTTACTTCGAATTCTATTGTTTTCTTACCGAATCTTCACTTTAGCCTCATGAAACTATGTAAATATAAATACATTTAGGCTGTACGTAAGATATTGTAATTTAAAGGTGTAATTGTAATTTTGCTAGTTGTTTATGTCACTACATTTGCCATTATATTTAGTGATATACGGGAATTACGATTTACGAGTAACATTAGTACAAAAAAACATTACTAAGGATTCTGTATGGTTTGGTACGGAAGGAGGTCCATGGGGATGACGCCATGAGTGACCGCACTGGGTGACACCAACCCTAGTGACGCCACTGACCCTCAGCTGCTTTTTTTGTTTTCTTGGTGTTCCTTTCGGCGTGTTCTTTTGTGAAGCTGGGGTCCTCTCCACATGGGGCATATTGGGCTGTTATATGCAGATGAAACTGTTGCCCATGTAGCCTGTGTCCACTCTCCAAGTAGCTGGTTTGTCCAAAGGAACGGTAATAGCCAATACAGTTTGGTACCAGCGAAGCAGCAGGAGTTGCCAGAATAGTGCTGAAATTAACATTAGACTGCCTTAGAAACTCCGACTTCGGATTTAACCTAAGGATTCACCCATGAAGCCTTTCCCATAAACGGATATTCCTGCAAGGCAGCGGAGGTTTGAAATCAGACTTTACCTTCTCCTAAACAGGCTACCGACAAAGGATCACGAGCCTTATCTGCCTGAAGTGGCTGGTTTTAAGGCTTCAGTGGCTCGCGTTCAGCCTGCCTCCTGTCAATTGGAAACAGTTCTGCTGAACTCAAATTGAGCCACATGTGAAGATTGGGAGCCAGACCTGGCTGTCAGAGGCAATTTGAGGCGCATGCCGTAGAAGCATTTATCTGCAGTGGGAGCTCATCCTCACTACAACTCATGGCCATATTCTTCTTGAAGTACCATGCCTGATGTTGTAGGAGTTCATGTCTCTCTACAATTTCCTGTCTCCAGTACTATTTATCAGTTCTGTTGATGACTTCATTCCTTGCCATGATGTCGAACTGTCCAGTATCTGCTCTCTTTGTCTTTATCTTTTTCATGCAATCGTTCCTGTTGTTACGATACACCCCAGCTTTCCTCTTCTCATAACATGCTAAAAAAAAGTGGATTGCTTCTTTCTAAGATGTGACATAAGATTCCTTTGCGCATTGACCTCTTTCAGGTCATCCTCATTACTCTTTTTGGATGTCCATGGCATTTTTAACATTCTTCTGTAAAACCACATCTTTGCGGCCTCTAGTGTTTTCCCTACTTGTTTACTAACTGTCCATGACTCACTCCTGTATGTCAGGAATGGTTCAGTATAACATTGAAGAACTCTCTTTCCTACTTCCATTCACAAAGAATTGTTGCATAACATACTCTTCATTTTACAGAATGTTGTTTGTTTCCTGGACTGTTCTGCTCTTCACTTCTGAGACGCATCTTCCAATCGGTGTTATTAATGTGCCCAGATATTTGAATCTATTGACTCGTTTTAAAGCTTTTCCACTTACTTTGATAGTGCATTCTGTGGAAGTCATGGCTGTGAAAACCTTTAAAGAACACGTAAGGAAATAAAAAACAAACCAAGTGTTAGGGACCACGTTTATTATTGTCACCAAATTCTCTTACAATTAAAATAGCAACATGACTGTTCCATCGGTTCTTTTATACAGGATAAAAGTCAATTCAAAACTCAGCAATTCTTCACATCGTATGAAAAAATATACAGTAAACGATGTGATGAATTACTGATGAATGATTATTGATCAAGGTGCTGTCACGTGCTGATCTTAAAAGCATGTATACACTGCTTAGCCAGCGCGGACTACGCTGGCTTGGCCGTATCCGCCGGCCGCATGGAATATGGTCGCATCCCCAAAGATATTTTCTACGGGCAACTGGCAGATGGCAAAAGAACAGTCAGGCGACAGCAGCTGAGGTTCAAAGATGTATGCAAGAGACATGAAGGCATTGGACATAAATCCAGCAACCTGGGAGGATGAAGCTGCCGTTCGCAGCAAGTGGCGATGCACCTTGCGGTGCCACCTCAGATTGGGTGAAAAGAAGCTCTCGCAACAAGCAGAAGAGAAATAATCACGCCAAGAGGAACATCAGACCAAAACATAAACAAACAAAAACAGAAAAAAAAAACAGCTGAGGTCCATCACCTCATTGTCACTTATGACTGAAGGGGTTACGACTTATTATTATTAGCCAACCTAGGGTTTTCTGTATAGTAGAATGCATGGATAATTTATGTTCTGTTGTTTAATGCTTGTGGTAATAACAATTAAAATGGTCGCTACAGTTTTTTTAAAAATATTTTAAGTCATAATTGGATATTAGTTGGTCGGAACGATCATCACTATCTCCCAGAAACATTCATCATTGAATAAAAATTACATACTTGGATATGTTTAAACACGTAATGTATCCAGTGAATCTCATCTCATTGTAACATCCCCGGCAAAGAAGAAGTTGACAGATTGGCAAAGGAAGGTGGAAATCTACCTCAGCCGCAAGCAGAACGTTCGAAGATGCAAAGCGTTTTATCAGAATCAGATAGAAGAACAAATTGGAAGCAGAACATCCAGGCCACATACAAAATGATGCATATTACATGCTCAGCAGAAGAGAGCAATTGGTAATCTTTAAACTCACCACTGGCCACAACAGATTGAGATACCTATTCAATAAGCTAAACTACAGATGAGAGTACCTGTGGCACAGATAAAACGATTGCTGAACATCTGCCTCAAAGATGCCCAACATATGAGCAATAGACAAAGTGCATCTGGCCGTCATCAGTATCATTGCTGGAAAAACTCAATGGAGCACAAATAGTCTCAAGCTGACTGCTGCTTTCTTTTGTAACATTCAGGTAGAATTCTGAGAGTGTACACCGAAAACATTCAGGTAGATTTCTGAGAGTGTACAAAGAAAACATTTAAGTAGACGTCAGAGAGTGTACAAAGAAAACATTCGGGTAGATTTCTGAGAGTATGTACAAGAAAACATTCAGGTAAATGTCTGAGAGTGTACAAAGAAATTTCAGGCAGATGCCTGAGAGTGTACAAAGAAATTTCAGGGCAGATGTCTGAGAGTGTACAAAGAAAACATTCAGGTAGTATATCTGAGAGTGAAAAAGAAAATATTCAGATAAATGTCTGAGAATTGTACAAAGGAAACATTCAGCAGCGATGTCTGAGAGTGTACAAAGAATACATATAAGTAGACGTTTCTGAGAGTGTACAAAGAAGAAGAAACATCTAAGGAAGTTGACAGCTACTAGAGCCGTGTGTAAAACAAACAAATTCACCGGCCTAATTTTGTGATGAAGCGCGTTGATATAATTGGCAAATCACCATTCACCAGCCTGCGCCCGCGTTTTCAAATACAAAGTCTGTATTTGCGATTCATTATTTTCCTTACTTTTAAACCCTTACTTTAATGAAGTTATTTCCACCTTATTGTACATTTTTTTTCAAGTTATTTTATAGAATCGGCTGGATCAACACTTGAAAGATTAAAATGTAGCAAGAAAATCAGCTACATGCAATGTTTCAGCTCTGTATGATGAGTGGAATGTAAGGTTTCAATCGTCAAAGATTTGAAACGGGGACAATTTAGAATGCGATTTTGATCTTAAAGAGAAGTGGTTTTTTTTTTTGCGTTCGCCCGCTAATACTCGAGGCGAAATCTCAGGTTATTATTTTTATGTCTAACCTGACATTGATTTTACGTGAGTATCCCTTTATTTCTTGTACAGAGACAGGTGTCCCTCGCCATTCAGGCAAATACTCGCCGATTTCGGAGGTACCCATTGCAGCTGGGTCGGCTCAGGAGCCGCCAGTCCCTGGTCGACGACACTTCTTCAAATGCCCTCGCCAGGTCTCGAGTTAATCCAGTCCAAATCCCGGTCGACGAAAAATCCTCAAATGCCGTCGCCCGGGTTTGATCCTGTATCACCCGGTCGCCAGAGCGGTGTTGTAACCACAACGCTAGCGCGGCTCCCAAGTGGTTTATAAAAAGGCAGACAAAGACACTTTGGCCAGATAACATACAATAAAAAACGGCCAGTTAAGACTTTTGCAACGACACAAATACTGGCTCAAGATAGACAAATGTGACAAATATAATAAAACCCGGACCAAAAAAAAAAAAAAAATGCTGCTTCCACAAACACCAAAGTTATGGGACGAAGGAAGTAGAGAAAGCGTAACGGGAAGCTGCATAATTCTTGTCCCAATACCTAATTTAGTCAAGGCCTGTGATTGTAGAGACCTTTTGATAGCATCACAAGTGTAAGTACTTGGTCTGTGAAATCCCCTAAAGTTAAGAGAAGTAGATTGGAAATCCGAAAAAACACATGAGAAAGGAAACTGAAGACCAAATAAAAGGGATACGGAGGGGACACACGTAACACCCTTGAACGGATGGCACAAGATATGAAAGCTCGTCATAAATTTGTAGACCGGCCCCCATGCTCCTAAGGAAGCTGAAGAATGATGATAATAGTGATGATGACGGTGATAATAATGGTATTGATAATGGTGATGTTAAACATTGATGATAATGGTGATAATAATGGTATTGATAATGGTGATGTTAACGGTGATGATAATAATAGTTTATACCATATTTTTTATAATTCTATAATATAATAAAAATAGAACAATCTGAAATCAGTGTTATCTTTACGTAAAAGAGAAAATTAATTTGTTCTCAGTTTGTTTACTATATATTCTTGATTGTGTTTACGTAACATTCTGAGGTTGTGTAAATTCTCGAGAATGTTTATATCAGAAACTAAGCTACCATAATCCGTGTTCTAATGATTTTACTCTAAAAATAATGCATTCACAACAGACAAAATTAGCGAGACGTATCGGCGAGTAAACCGTGCTGAAGTGTAAGAGCTTGAAACGTTACTCTCAGTGAGGCAAAAAACGTAAAGGTAGTCATATAGCAGATACATACTACGGTAAGGGGAGTGAAGTGGTTGAGACAACAATACTAGGTCCAGCATCAAAAAAGTGGGGTGAGGCATATTTCCCTTCATTGACGCCTCTAGAGCAGATCAGGTGTTGCGTGCAGATTTTTGACGGCACAATATTACAAAACAAAATCGATATGGCTATATTAATATGGAAAAGATATAGACATTCATTTGCTGTCTGAAAATGCTGTCTATGGTAAAGCTAGATAATTCATGATTGATTTACTCTTTTGATTATAGGAGTAATCGTTCTTGATATTGATTCGGCGCACGGATATTGCACTCATGTCCGTACTTATTTGTTCGGGCCAGAAAATAGATTAATTTGCTTATTATGTTTATGGCCTGAATTCATATGTATTACATATTATTAGTACAAGTAGAATCAGTCCTATATTGTATATTTTGGATGGGTAGGCGGGACTATATTTTTGTTATGCCGCTCTAGCGGAAGTATAGGAGTTGTCTTGACAAGTCGTGATGAGTTCCGATGTACCGTTCACAATGGCGGGTTACGCATTTTTTTCAAGGGCTGGTACATTTCTTAATGTAAAAATATGATTTATGAAGTGGTTTTTTTCTTCTGTAGGAGATTGTGTCTCTACTAGTAGTTTGGTGTTAGAGACTCTCCTAATGTACGGTACAATGTTATGATTCGGACTCAGGTAATTGCCAGGGACCCTATTTTTGATGATCTCAATGTACGGTTAGACTCCTAGCGTGGAATATTGTGCTCGCAACGCTAGGGTCATGTTTGTATCGACGAAGATGACGGGCTTCCATACTACAGCAGTTATGTCTAACGTGAAGTAAACTGGATTACTGCTAGAACTGTAATGGAGTAAAACTTTAGTAAATTATTTCATTTATGCATTTTCAAATTAACTTTGGCTTATTATATACCCTCCTGTGTGAGTGAGAGTGAGCGGACAACTACAGGGAAGGCGGCCACATGTTACATTCCTGTCTTCATATTTTTGAATCACGTCCAGAGAGAACGGGTCATGTATCTTACTATTCGGAAGGGGGACAGTGGCAAGGAGATCTCAATTTTGATAAAAACCCTTATCGTGGTTTCATATAATATGATATAAAACTGTTGAACATAAAGCAAACTTTAGGTTACTTACCGATCCGCCAGATTCACTGACGCGTTTAGTCAGATAGGGGATGCAGGCATAATGTATCATTAAACATTGGAAGCTATTTGATGTATACTACCCATTTTGATATATGAATGTGTAATCTGGGACATGGGATCATTTACTATGTATGCCATTTTGCAAATTGATTGATGTGTCAACCATATATACCCATGATTTATCGTTATGTCCCAGTGTTGTGTGCGTTCTAAATAAATAACTGTGTTTAAAAAAGGGATTCCAGCAGTCTGCATTGGTGCCTTGTAGGACAACAAGTGAATGACGTTTGGGCTTAGATTGGTCAGAACACGAACAGTCCACCAATTCGTCGTTAATCACACTCTACACTTTCTACTATCATATATACACCAATCCTGCGTCGGGTGAACTTGACCAAAGTTTAGGGCCTGCTCCCCTGGAGGCCTTAGAGGGAAACTACTGCATTTTACAGCTGCTCTTTGCCTTCCCTAACATTCCAGGAGTCTAGGGTGAGTCGTTAACACTAGATCATTTACAGCTGCGGGTATAGGACTGGAGGCATGCTGATCTCAAACAACTCTGTACATTTACAAAAATGGACATATACCAGTAGTGGCACAACATACTAACATGCTACAGTGATTGATAGTGGAGCTTTACACGAAGAAGGAAAGAGATCACCAACTTTACATGGGTTTACAGTGGTGGGCCTGATTCCTGGGACCAGCCTTACGCAGTCCGTGATGTTGTTTCGAGAATCACATTTTACAGTAGCAAGAACAATTTGTTTTGACCACATCCACACAGTAGGACAGCTCATACAATCAATGTAGCTTGACCTGTTTCTGACACGTGTCGCAATATCTGGGTCAGCATTGTTGACATTTGGCCAGTACAGTCAGTGTTCTAACTAGTGATTGTTTATTCTGCTGAAATAGAAGGAAGCAATTTGAACATAAAGTGCAAATTTCATCGTTGGGGATCTTTAAGGTGC